>JAQIXG010001860.1:0-19831 GCA_034700105.1 Oconnorella tubifera | reverse complement strand
GATCAAATTAAATGTATTATAGGTTCACGCTCTGCACATAAAAAAATCAATTAAAATAGGAAAAAAATGTGGCACGCGAGAACGTTGTTCTTCAAATTGAAAATATTGGCATGCGATCTGAAAAAGGTTCGCCAGCCCTGAACTAAGCTGTAGGCTTAATCAATGCATATATAACATATTATATTTCTATAACATATAATAATATTATGTTGTATAAAATATACCCTTTTTATAATATATAACATATTAAGATATTGACAAGGTAAAAAGCAATGTCACATAACATCAAACAAAACGTATTAAAATTAGAAAAAAATCTTATGCAGATATATTTTGCAAATTGACTTCAAAGCAAGTATCTAAATGTAACATATTATAATATAATAACAGCATGTATGTTTTTTATACCATCTATAAATAACTAAATTCATTGTGAGAAGTTTAACTTTAGACTCGAGTTATTTAAATAATTTCATTCAATTATTTTAATACACGTTACATGCCATTTGTAATCCAAATGTTTACATATTTATAAAGACACACTTAAATCGTTTACTAGTATTTAACCTTAGTAATTTTATTGCGATCTACTATTTCTGTTTATGATCAGGAGTTTTAGAGGGAGAACGAGTGGCAGACTGCACTCAACCTTTTCCATTTGAAATGGTCTGATATTTTTATATTTACATGCTCATTAATATAAAAGTTGTGGTCTAATAAAAATTGTAAATGATACAACATCGGATATTATTTCCTTATTTTGCGCATAAAATATTTATGTACATATAATGTACAAAAACTCGCAATATTAAAAAAATTGTATTATTACAAAAAATAGTGTTTTGTAATTGGTGCTTACTTTATTGTTAATGAAAAATTTAGTTAATGACGACGCTATAATGAGAGTTATATAATACAAATAACAGTAGTTGATTGGAGACTTGATAATTCAAGATGATTCTGCTTTATAGAATCTTGATCAGGTTACAGGATTATGTAAAATATAATAAATCAGCAACAAAGATAAATGATATAAGCCTGCAGGGATGGGTAGAATTTTATTACTGAGGCCAGTTTTTGGACTTCAACGGCTTGAAAAAAATAAAATTTATTTTAGAATTTTGATTAATAATCAATGCATTTAACATCTCTGCACAATCATGAAAAAATGATTTTTTTATAAAAAATGTATAAAAAATATAATTAAGCTTAAAATATGAATATAAAAAATGAGTGCTCAAACTTTTTTCTGACTTTAATACCTTGCACATATAACTGTTTCTTCCGCGCAATGACATAAAAAGTACAGGAAACATTGTTTATGGGTCTCATTTTATATGCTGCCGTCCGCAATAAATAGGTACACAGTTTGTTCATCCATGTATTCTAAGGTTATGATAATAAGTTTAAGATATAATATTACTATAATTTAATATTTGTATACATATTGACTTTGACACATTGCATTAATATTTAGGTGACTGGTGATGACATACCCTTTGATTATACGTTTTTCGCCGATGTGCAGGTTTGTATTTGTGTGTTAGTCTGATGATTTAGATCTTTGCACATTTAAAGAAAAGTTAAACTTCTTAGTTTATAAAGCATTGTATCAATTAGATACACAAGAAAAATAACATTGGCAATGTATACGTATACAATTAAAGACATTCTACAAGGATATTTTTACCGGGAGCCTCAACGGTTTTTGAGTGGGAGGGGGTAGCGAAAGAGACTAATTTTTCATCTTTTGACTTTTTTCTGTGCCCTCTGTCCCCCAGCCCCCCTTTTCCGGCACCCTTGAACTTGCTTATGCAGATTCTCCTGAATTTTTTATTAGTCTCGTTGTTAACAGTTAGTCTTAGTGTCTACTTCAGAAGAATTTCTAAATTTAAATTTGTTGAAACTTCATAACTTGTTATTGTACAATGAGAATTGTACAATTCGCTGTGTACAATGAGCTCGTACTTGGAATGCTAAAATTAACAACCTTGTTAACCATTAATGATGTTATATTTGACAAAGTGATCAATATAATATATCACGATTGGTTCAAAGATCTGTGAAGATCATAGATTAGTATAGCCAGGAATTGACTAAGGGGGGGGGGCTTTTCTCAAAATATTATAATAAGTGATAACTTCTTTTTGAACCCCTACAACACCTCCCTTGATACGCCACTGATCAGAGAGACTTCTTGATTCATAGTGAGTGAATATCATAACAGAACTTTGAAGAGAAGTTTATAACAGTTAGGAAAATATCTTCCTCACTATCAGATGGATAATTACTATCAGGAAAATATCTTCCTCAGTTGTACCTTTCATTTTTTAGTCAGTTGCTGCAGTATGGGAATGTCCTAAGAAACCTTTCAGAATCTGTATTCCTAAGAAAAAGCTAAGACAAGGTGTCCCAACGAAGCACGAAGAAGGAGTTGTGTCAGATCGATCCCAAGGTAGAAATTAATTGTTTAATTTAAATACAGATAAATTCGTCCAAATTATGCATATGATGAGATCAATAATTGACAAAAAACCTAAATAGTAGAAGTCAATTATTTTTTATAAATATTAATTTTAACAGGAATGTTTTAAACTTTCTAATATATCTACTCTAGATTCATAACTCTCTTTCATGGTTCATGATTTGTTTTACTGAATTACAATTCAATTTGTTTTTTTTTTTAAGTTTAAGACTGACTACTAGCCAAAAATATCTGACTTTGACCAAAATTTATGAAAGAATTAAGAATTCATTTACATCATAGGCCATGAAAGGACAATTAGACTTTATGATGAATATCATACTTTGTTTACTGCATTGTTAGTTATTGCTTATTTTAATTAGTTAACCAATATGCATTGAATATACATGTATTATTATGTATGCATTGATTCAGTTGTCAAGGAACTAACTCCAGCGGTAAAACTAGCTCGATACGTAATAAAGAATGCAGTTGACTTAGTTCTAAAATATTCAAACACACCAGATGGTCAGAGGAGAGTCAATTCAGCTCCTGCAGAAAAAACAAAATATCAAATCTGTGCTGATGACTACAAACTGAGAAGTTCCATGTCAGAGACTACTGCGAGTTGTAAGGCACAATGGTTTGTGCAGCAGATGGCTCAGGATATTAAGAGAGAAATGAAGTTACTTGCGAAGCAGCCATCAGAAGAATTACTACTTGTAACTGACACTCTTGATTATTCAGTACAAACCTATACTCATGAAGCTGGACCTGAGGCTGACGCTGACTGGGACAATGCCCCTGTGATGAAAGTCAGCAGTCATTCTGATACTGGTGGATACATTAGAGATACAGTAATTGAAGTATCTAAGGATTTAGCAAGAGAAGGTCTCATTCCAACAGAGCGAGCATTACAAATATGTGACCTTGTATCAGATGCAGTAACTGCAGTGACATTGAGAAGTAAAAAGGAAGACATTGGGCCTAATATGATGGCTGGAGATGAAATGCTCAGTTTGGCAGGCAAACTTTTATCAAGACATAAAGGTAATGAATGTCATAATATGCGACTAAGTGCAGGTTTTGTGACAACACTTATAAGATCTGTGCTACATAAACTAAAGAGAGCTATGACCAGTCGAGCACTAACAAACGAAGACTTGTCTGATATAATTTCAATCGTTGATGCTCATGCATTTGAAGCTGAAATTCTGAAAGAAAGTCATCCTCAAAGTTCACCTAAAGATGTCGTGAGAAATAAAGTAGCAGAATGTAGTCAAAAATTGATGAAGAGTGATAGTATTTCCAAACTTATTGCTCAAACTGTAAAACAAGTTGCTCGCAAGCAGCATACATCAGAGGAACATATCAAGTCTCACATTTCAGAAGCTGCCAAGCAGTTTATTACCCGGGTTATTGACGACGTTTTTACTGAGATGTCAGCACATGAAAGCTATAATAACAATTCAAATATTAACAATAATAATGATGGCAGTAGAGCAGAAAGTTCTAATTCACATTCACAAAATCCTAGTTCTACTGGTGACGCTGAGAGTGAGAGTAACTGTAGTAGCATGTCAATCGCTTCCACAGCAATCAGTGCAAGCATCTTACCAATGTTTAATGACCAGCAGCTGCCAGTTGATCATAAACTCATTGAAGATGCTCTTGCAGTAATTTCAATAAAGGAAGACAAGGATCTGTACGACATAGATGTTATCTCAAAACGTAACTCATTTCGTAATATACGATGCCCAGATTTATCACAGATAAGCCGCTATCAAACGTCGACAGCTAAAGACACTACTAACAGAGTTCAGTCATATGCCATGCAAATCTTGAATCATCAGAAGCATTACCCTAATACCTCCCAAGATGATGTAAATTCTGATCAGGCCAGTGGAATCTCTACTGAGATGATGACTCTTAGTAGTGATGAGAACATTGCTGCAATAAATGCACAAATGTTTGAAAAAGGTCATGGAGAAAGAACTGCTCACACTCAAACCCTTCTACATGTCAGTCATTTGTCAGAAGCATTTCATCGCGTTGATCAACTATCTGAAAATAGTTCAGATAATGATGATAGTTCTTCAGATTGTGTTCATGATTGAGATCTTTAATGTTCCAAGGAATTCTTAGTAATTCATCACAAGGTTAGATTTATTTTTGTTTTCTTCTATTACCAGTATGACTGTTAAATGTGCCTTAAGCTAGATATTTCAAACTGTAGGATTTCACTATCAGGCAAGATATTTTAATGACGCGTGTCTCCAAACTTTTATTTGTATTGACACCCCTTTGCAAGGCTATATGTTTAAATGGCTTATAGTATTATTTTAGATGTAATCTTAATATTACCATGGACAGATGCATTAAAAGCTCCAATATAGATAATCACGAGTGAAGAACATAGAAATGTACATACATTTTTGTGTTCTCCACTGGTGAGAAAAGAAAAGTGTTAACTAAAATTGTTTCCCATTATATTATATGATAACTCTTTTTGAGGAAATGCCTTTTTTGTGATTACTTTAATACAAATTATACGTAAATCTGTTTCGCGCTACTCCCACATGCATGAACTTTTCAGCCTCTTTGTAGGAAGGGGGGTGTTTAGTCCCTCCCCTTCTCACTTCTAGATGCTCTACTTGTAACAAGCGTAATTTTGATAATACATCCACAGTAGGCCTAGTATCATATTGTTGATGTATTGATCAACATTACTATAACAGTACTGCAATAATACTAGGCCTACTGTTACTACAATTATCGTAGTAACAGTACTTCTACAGTTACTAGTGATTACACCAAAACTTGACTAAATAGTATTAGTAGCTAAAAGACTTTACTAGCGTTAGCTGCGTGATTAAAAAGTTTATCATAGTGATATATTAGTTACGTAATAAACCTAGCATCCATAGATATAACTGGCATTGCCAATATTAATAACTAGCAACAATAATTATAGTAATACGTTTAATTCATTTATTTGTTTTTCACAGTGATTCATCGATTCAATAGCAGCAATTATTCAACTGTTCTTGTTGTGATTGTGTAACAACTAGCAAAGTTGAACATTTAAACGTTTTTAATGAAGTTTCGCATTATTTAACAAGTAAACACTGCATTTTTTTGATACATTTTTTGTAAAATAATAAAATCTTAATCATTCTAGCTAGCTGAGTGTCAAATTGATTTTAGTTTATTTTGTTCTCATTTTGAGACGGTTAATATCTGGTTATCAGTTTTAAAGTTATTTTGGATAAACATTAGCGCTTACATCGATTCGGGTTATCAATCATTAATAGTCAATTTCGCAACGATACTATTTATTATTTAAATAATATTAGTTTTCAATTTTAATGAGTAAATTCTCAATTTACTCATTTAGTTTAAAGGTTAAAGAGAAAATATTATAATAGTATGAAAGACTGGCAATTTTGTGATTTTTTTATAAATATTAATATATAACATCAGACTTTATAAAATGATTGTTAATATTTGACAGCTACGAGTATCAAAATTTTGATCCATGAATAAAATTTAATCAATTGTCATGTTCAAGAACAATGTGTTTTCTGTTGAAGAACTATTAGATTATATAAATGAAATATATGGTACTTTGAAAAAATGGTCCCGAATACATTAACCTGACAAAACGGACCTGTCAATCATTTCATAACCTTAAATAACCTTAACGTAACCATAACCCCAGGACTAACTGTAACTGTAATCCTAACCCTAACCCTAAGAATTAATAGGCAGAGCCATTTTGTTGAGGCCGTTTTGACGGGTCATGGAAATACACAATATAAACTATCATTCAACACAACTGCTATTAAACAAAATACAATAGTAACTTCGTGACAATCAGGAATACTTCAAGTCAATTTATCAACACAATATTATGCAATGAAAAGAGATATAATTAGTGACAGATATTGATTCAAATATATACAGGAGGTGAGACTGGTCATCTTGTGAACTTGAAGTTGACCATCCACATAATGAATGAAAACATTACACTCTTAACAAAGTCTGCTAAATATTAACTACCATATAACCATCAGAACTGATCAAAGAAGGAATGTATTCTGAAATGGTAAATACAGAAATAAATGAATGTACGAAATTTTATATAAAACTGTAAAAGAAATACCAAGGGAACATTAACTTCATACAGTTGAGTGACTATGATAAGAGTTAAGGAAAAGATTTACTGGTAGCAAAAGATCAAAGCACCAGAGTTAACATTTCATTTATCAATTACAAAAAAGCATTCACAAATATACAGCAGCAAAGTAACAATAAATTTATATCGTGCAACATTATAGTGTCAAAATAACTGCAATTAAATATAACTTGCATGTATAGTAATATAGTATTCAATTTCATTACAATTTCATATACAAAATTGGTTGGAAGTATTAAATAAGTAAACACAAAAAATAAACTACAGCAATAGTCAATTAATCAGCACTGAAAGCAGATGTTATAGAATACAAGAATACGAACAACTCAACTAAACTCATATATGTTTGGAATCAAAAACATGTTTATTGTAATAATAAATCTATATATTTTCTATGATTATTACATAACATCATAAAGTCTATAATTTGTCTTTGGCTTCACAAAACTAATCGGAATCATAAATAACCTGTTTTATTTTCTCAATAGTGTATATTATATACATCACAACACAAAATGATTTACTTTTTAATGAATAATCATTTTGTTAGATTATTTATTAAAGCATACAAAACAATTCTTCTGCAAAATGATTCATTTTACAATAATTTATCAATCAACTTCATCAAGTTTTCAATAAAAATTCATCATCACCAGTCAACAATCAGCTTATAATCTTTTAAAAATAACAAGAAACTCCTGATGAACTCAGAACAGGATAAATGTGTCAAAACCCAATCACTTTATTAGCTTTATTTATCAAGGATGCTGTGTTGACAAGAAAATCAAATGAACTTAAAGTTCTGTCTTTGCAAGTAAAGGCTGCAATGGGAGATCAGTAGCAGAAGAACTTGTAACAGAAGATAAAGCACTAAAGTCACATGTCCAGGATCTGGGCACAAAGTAATCCAAAAATGAGTCCTGCAACAGTACGAAAAACAATAACAATAAATACACTGCAATAACACTCAGCATCAGCATGCAAGAAAGTTAAGCAAAAAACAATTGCATGAAATATAAAAATTATGTAGCCAAAAAATGAAATCAGGTAAAATTAATATCAAAAAAGAAATCCTCTCAAGAGATTTGTTATCCTCTATATAGATTACTATCTACCTGTCAACTGATAAAATTGCATGGAATAGTAATTTTAAATATTTAGGCAGTACATTTTACACAAGATATAAAAAATTTGACATAATATTTAGTAATTAAATGCATGTTTTGCTTTAAGTAGCGTAATCATTATTTTGTGCAATGTAAGATTGGTAAATGAGAGAATATATTTATATTGTTACTGTGAGATAATTAGATTGAGTAAGTTGAAGGAATCTGTTGCCAATTTTGCTATATGCTACTGTAGCAATTAATCTTAGAAAGGACAAAGTAAAACAGGTTAAATAATACAGGTTGAAATACAGGTTGAAACTCCATTAATTGGCGTATTTTTGGCTTGATAAATGATAATCTGTGAGATTATTCATTAATTGTTTTGGTCAACTGGATTTTTCTTTATAAGGTACTACTTGCTGTTAAAATTCTATTACAGTTGTATGCAGAACTCTAACAGACTTTAGCCAATATAGTAAAACTTCATTATTTCTCTCCTGAATTTAAAGAACTATTCTTTGCTTCTAGCCTAGATCATATCGTCAGTTCTAATTTTAATTCTTTATGTGAGTGTTATCTTTATTTTATGTTAACAACTGTTTCAAATTGCGTCAGAAATTTGCAAAACATAATTCTGTTTAGTTTATTCTCTTTTTTTTCACTTAATAATCTGAATTTCAATGTACTGTAAATTAATGTAAATTGACTGTTGTCACATTATTGCATTGTGCCAGTTGTTAGTTTGCCTTAGTAGCGACATCAATTGATTAATTAAAATGAAGTAAATTAGTAAAATTTTAAAAATATCTATTATTAACCCACAAGTATTGCCTAGTTTGTCTTTTCTGTTGTTTCTTAGAGTAACTTAATTTTCTATACCAGTCATAATATATCTTGAAGTCTATGCTTAACAATAACTTCTCATAAACTTTCTCATTGATGAATAAACTTATAAAAACAAACAAACCATAGTACGAGGACATCTCTTGCGAGCGTACCACTCCATACTGTACAGACACATCAAAACTCCATTACCAATGAACAAAGCTACCCACATAAAAACATTACCAGTGCGCTGAGATTTATTCGGCAAGAATATGAATGCAACTGAAATATTTATCAAACCATACAATTGCATTAATTATAATTATCTATAGTTTCTATTGTTGAAATCACCTGGCCTAGAAGTTCTTCAACTAGGAATCAAAAACTCTCAGTTTCAAATCAGTATCAGATATGTAAACTGAAAATATATCAATTTGAGCGGCACGCAATTAAACAGTTTTCAAAGTCTAAGTGTCTTGACGCAGTAATATTACAACATGCTTCTCAACCTTATTGGCAATGCACTAGCTCATTGTTTAATTAGATTTAGAAATTTTGAGATTTGAGTGCAATGAAAACGGTTTAGACATTGAAAAATTGTTTTAATCACAGATTGAGTATCACTGATGTAAGTCAAGTCACAGCAACTAAAATGTCAATTAAAACATATCTTTGTTCAAAACTGACAAAGGCAATATAATATTATTTATTATTACATTATACTTCTATACAAATATTCAAAATAAGATAATAAAGAGAAAGACTGAGGCTACTCACACCCTGCGCCAGCAAACATGATGAAGAGAACAGGATAGCAGAATCTGAACGAAACACTGAGAATATACTCGTGAAAAACAGCCGACAGAAAGAAAACAAAAGCCATAGCAATGCCACGATTAGAGTATCCCAACAACTGACAGTAGAACAACGCGCACAGATAATATCCATAATTGCTAAATAACTATTACATTTAGTTTCAATGATTTCCGTTATGTTGCAAATTAAACAAAAATGGAAATACTAGTAAAAATTTCTACGAATACTGAAATAAATAATTAATCAAATTTGTCCTTGTTAATATAAATTAAGATATAATAAAAAGACTTATTGTTACCCGAGTGAGATCTTTATAGATATAAGTGTACAACCAATCATGCACCACAACATTCCATGTACGATAATAGTTAGCAAATGTGGAAGAGTTCCACCAATCCTATCAACAATTAACGCATTGAGAAATCTAACTACTTCACTCGCGCTCAAGCGAATAGATTTCTGGACTTAAAATCGAAATGTTTCCAGTTTGCATGCAAAATGCAAATTTGAAAGATCCCAGATTCGAGTTCAGTGCGGCTCACTCCGATTATACATACCGTATATAATGAACATTTTAAATTAATGGGGCAAGCATATATAACGCGTAAGTGAATATTTGATCAAACGGGAAACTATAAATGACATCAAAACAGTCGTATAAGTTAAATATTACCTTATAAAAGAGTCTGTCAGAGAATCTCAACATTTCAGCAAAAGCATTTAACCATGAATGCAAAATTGCAAAAAAACCTAAAATGTAAAAAAATATCAAAAATATTAGCACTATTCTGTGATACCATCAAGAACAGGTGTTTCAAGGAGCAAGATATTGCGGTGCGTGTATGTTCATAAATAATCCGGCTAATATAAAAGCGCTTGTGCCGTTCATGCGTAATATATCATTATAAACACAGACAAAGCGTAGACTTTGTTTCGTATAAGTTATATAAAATCGTGTACTTTATTAATCAGCCCATTGCGAATGAGTCAACTGCTATGAAAACTAAAAAGATCATCCGCTTCAATGGAATATTAGTGTAAATAAAACGAAGTATTATAACAAAAATAATCACTCCCTCTTTCTCTACAAAACATGAAATTCTATTATGAACAAATACAAACAGAAAAAACATCGAGACAATTTTGATTAATAAACATGAAAAAATTAATTCTAGAAAACAATTAAGAATTAAAAAATTAATTAAAATTAAATTACAAAGTTATAAAATTAAAAATATGTACAATAAACTCTGTATGATAAACAGTACCAATAAAGAGGACAAGTGTACCAGGCAGCATGCTACCAAACACAGAAACAATGATACGACGTGGAGTGAGAAACTCTTCATTAAAATTGCGAAACATAGGAATGCAGAAACGTTCAAATATATAGTAGATATAGAAGAGAGAGGCAAGAACTTGAGCAAAGTTACTGACAACGTACTGCCAGCGAATAGGACCTGGATTTCTGTCATCATAATTAATTAGCAACTTTTAATGAATACCTCTGATTAAGCACTAACAAATAGGTAACCTAGATCAGCATTTCCCAAAAGTTTCCTTGAAACTGAATCCTTTTGACTGAATATTTTCCACAGAATGCCTTATTTAAAATATAGCGTTTTATTCACATATAAACGGTGTCCGGACGATTCATAACCGGATGATTCATATCGGACTATTCATAAACGGACCGTTCATAACCCGGACATTTCATAACCCAGTCGGTTCATAACTCAGACTGTTCATAATTCATAACCGGATGATTCATAACCAACCGCCGAAGGAGGGAAGCTATAGGAACTCCCTCCTTCTAGCAATTAACTGTTTTAGCAATTGTTATCAGTGGTTCAGTAATTATTTCAGTGGTTAATTGATAGAAGGAGCTCCCTCCTTCTATCAATTAAGGTATGTCTACTCTCTCCTTCTAGCAATTAACTGTTTTAGCAATTTTTATCAGTGGTTCAGTAATTATTTCAGTGGTGGCCAGACATTTAAAAATGTTATACTTTATGTCTGTTTATTTCCATTTATATATCATGTTGTTTGACTATGTTTTCGTCACCTTTTTGAGAATGAATTTGCTGTAAAAGTTTATACTAAAATTATTGAAATTATTTGCTCTTTTCTATATAAACGTATATCACATCTGTAAGCTGAAAGTAGGAGGTATAAATGATTTGATTAATGTATGTATTTCAATGTATTATAAAAAAAATATTAAAAAATAAAAAATAAATTGAAAAAATAATTAACAGGGAAAAAAAACTTAACTCTCCCTATGCTGGTCCCCAGCCCAGATGAAAAAGGAGGAGTTCTTGGGTGGGTGTATTCCGGTTATGAATTGTCTGATATGAATCGTCCGGTTATGAAAGGTTCATGTTATGAGTAGTCCTGGTTATGAATAGTCCTGGTTATGAATCGTCCGGGTATGAATCGTCCGGTTATGACTCGTCCTAATATCATATAAACACGGTACAAAACAACTACAATAGAACCAAATATGAACAAAATGACTTACAAGTTAAATGTCAAACAGAGTCATATACAGGGTGCGCCCAAAACAAATAACCCATAGCGACTTTGCGATAGCTAAGCCAAATATTAATTTTTCTTGACATCTAACTACCAAATTTCACTTTGATATAGTAATTCATTCACAAATTCTGAAGTTTCTTTGAAAAAACTACCCAAGCCATTATTTTCCAGATGTGAAAGTTTATCAACTGCTTCATTAAAAGAGATATATGCCCTTAAAATATTTTTTTAATATTAACCGTTGGGGCTACCAGGATCATGAGACAATCCCCCATTAATATGATGTGTCTATGTCATAGCGAAACGTCATAATAGAATGGAAACTTATGTGCACAAGACTTTCAGTGATTTGCTTTGAAAATTCGTGAACACATCCGTATCAGCATACAGTGACTGCAGCGCACATCAAAACAAAAGTTATTTTGGTAATCTAATTTATCTACAGATACTATGCTGATAAATTGAACTGCTTTAAATAGTTTTTCATCAAATTATTTTTTAAAAATTCATAATGCAAAATTGTGATACTACAAAGCATGATTAAATTTAACTTTTCAGTTTTTTCATAGAAACTTCATAACTTTTTCGAAATGCATCAAGATATCAAAGTGAAATTTGGTAGTTAGCTCCATCAGATTTTCTCCTCTACAACATTTTGAAAAAAAAAAATTTTTTGGCTTAATTATCGCAATCGCTAGAGGATTTTTTTTCTGACCGCACCTTGTATATAAAAATTAAATTTAATGAGAAAAGTACTTTGTTTTTATCACTGCTTTTTATATTAGACTTAATCGAAGAAGCTCTGGAGGTTATAACTCCCCCCCCCCAATGTAGAATTAAAAGATTTTTTTGTAATGTTAAATGTGTCAGATGAGAGTTGACTCGCGACAATTTCAAGAAAAAAATGTGCAAGAGTAGAGATGAAAAGTAAAGTGTGATGAACTAAGAAAAAAATGTTAATGATTTTGGCCTTTAACCTAGAGAGCATCCCGGATATCATCCTACAACAATGAAATGAACGTTAAAATGTTTAACTTGATTCGTTATAACATCCCAATACTACATAAATTGATTTTGAAAGAAAAAAAGAACTTGTACTTTATTTCTTATGTAAAAAACACACATAGACTGATAGAAACCTGGGATATGAGTCACGATAGACTAGTGTTGGTGCAAACAGAAAGTAAAGATATTTGGAGAAATCAGGGCAAACCGGAGCATCTCCTTCCTTGGCTGAAATATTTAATAGATAAAAGATTTTAGATTTAACTTTGAATAAGAATTACCGCAACGGGTTGTATTCAATAGACAGAGTAACGCTAAGTTAATGGCTCATTGAGTTGTAATGTCAGTGTAAGAACACTCGTATAGTTAAACAAAAATCTTTAAGGCTTGACAAAACAACTACGGAAAGATGACAACTGAGTGTTACTTACCTTTTGCTTTATTATAGGCTAGAGCTCTTGGAATGTTTTCTCTAATAAATGCGTGAGATTTCATAATCAAACGAACCTACCGAGTAACACATGAAATAGATTTATAGATTTTTTTAATCAAAATAAGCAAATACACAATGTTGATTCTCTGATTTAATTTAAATAGTTTTAAATAAAAGATATAACGCAATCTTTCAGATTGTCCACGCTATATCATACAAGTTTCAGACTGTTCACAATCTCACTTAACTCTAATCAACAACAGTCAACAGTTTTGGATAAAATGTAGATATCAAGTAATGCTTCACATTCACGCGTTAATGTTTTCGAATTATATCATAATATTGTTAATTAAGTGCCTAGCTACAGAAGGCAGCGATTCAGTACGCTATTATAGCGAGCACTCAAAACCTTCAACTCGTATTTATTTGTTAGATGCTCTAATCATATTTCACTAGCGATAATAATGTAATATTATAATGAGTAATATAATCTGTAATTGTACTGCAATAATATTTAATAATTACGATGACTCTAAAGATTGTATGCTAAATCAAAGTAAAATGCAAAACTTTGATGAATTGAGAGCAATTACAAATAGATAACTACAGTAGCTGACAATAATCAAGTAATAATAATAATAGCTGACTGTAATCAGCGGTCAGGAATACAAAGTATCAATAATTATTCATATCATATAATATTAGACAATAATTTGAAACTTTGTTTGTCCTCATAAGGGTGCGCGCATAAGGATGACTAATTTTGGTGGCTGATAAATAAAGGCAACACTCAAAATGGCAACGGTAAGGTTGCAATTATCATATATGTCAAGTTTAAAAAAATCAATATGAAGAGAAATGACATTTAACAGAAAATCATTTTATTACACAATATGTATACGAGTAAAGTTTCATGATATTTTATTTTAAAATGTCATTTTTATCAAACAATATAAATACAATTCAATAATATTTAAGAAATAAGTCAAAATAACAAAGTCATCACATAGATCTTAAGAGGAAACCCCATTTGCAAAGTCATGGTTATGTCACTGCTAGACATACAATTCAATAATATTCGGTAGAAAAGTTCAAACTTCTGCAGAATTGATCTAACTCTGCTTGGCTAGATTGTTACATTCCCATCCATCTACCACTCGTAGCACTAATAATTACTTTCTTCTAATTACTGTCAGTGGCATACACTGACACCTTTAATTGCAACAAGTGCCCTTTTAAGTGTCGCCCTTATTAGTCAATAACTCTTCTGATGATCCCCTTATGTGTGCGCCCTTATTGATGGATCATGAAAGTTGGTAAACATGTGTTTACTCCAATATCTTATGAGGAAATATCAATACTTTGTAAGTTTACATGAAGAGAAATAAAAGAAATAAATAGCAAAACTTGTAAAGAAACAATGTAGACCTGCTCTGTGATAACAACAACAGTAGAAGCAGCTGGCAGTTGATGTAAATGAAGAGTGCGAACAGGAAGAACAAGAAATAACAACTGATAGACAATATACAGAGATAACCAAACATAATCTAACCAATCTGTCAAAACAAGTTACACACACATGTAAAGAAAATTGAATACAACTGCAAAGTAAGGAAATTAGCTTGGAGATCAAAAAAGAAATAAAATTAGAAATAAAGTTTAATTATAGAAAAATATATTAATTTATGTTAATAAATCATTTATTTATATTCATTTTATTTTTAATTAAACTTACAGGGAAGGTATATATTTATAGTGAATAGGATTTTTATAATTAATAAAAGTTGAATCTTTATTTGTTCTATTCCATGCAATCTTGTATCTTCTGCGCACTAAACTGCTCTTAATAGAAAGTGAAAAGTTTCTAATGAGTGACTTACAAGGTTTACCAGGCCTGCGATAATATGACCAATACATAAACATTGGATAGACAATGAGCGAAGTGCTGAAAGCCATGTACATCCAAATAGATATGACCATGGGGAATTTACCAAATGTTGAAACAATTAAATTAAAGTCCAAAACAATCCTACAACAACATAACAATATACAAAACTTGCAAGTAACACTCTTCTCTATAAATAAATCAAGTCTATTCATAGTTTACAGTTAAATAAAATAAATTATTTTACCTCAAAGAATTTTTAAGGACAAACTTGTAAAAGACTCAAAAAAACTCAAACTGAATCACAATCAAATTACAAAACACATTCAAACAAAATACCAGAGTCATTAAAATCAAAGCATCAAACAGCAATCAGATTATTTCATATACAAACCGACCCTAGTAATCATGCACAGGCTTTAATTTAACAAATAACATAGCCATGGCTAAACAAATTAAACATTTCAAGTCAAACACAAAAAAATGCAGATTGTCTTCGAAACTAACAATATTTTAAATTACAATGTCTTGCTCACAGTAAATGATACTAAATTAAAATGTACTACACATCAGCCAAGTGCGCTCATATAATAATCATAATGATGAATATATATGCATATATGCAACACATATAGTACAATATAATAATCATGAAGTTAAATGAATGAAGCCAACTGACCTGCCTTGATCCATGAAGTCATAGACGAGTGTATTGAGCATAAAGACAATGAGAATGGCAACAAAAATGTGATAAATTGTCCGAATGTGATCAGTCTCTAGCAGCTCACTAGTAGATACATGCAGTATATAAATAATATATATAGAAATAAGTCTATATTTGAAATATACATGTTAATGAAATTATATTTCAAAAATATTAAGTTTCCTCAAAAATTATAATTAAGTCATGAAACGATTTACAGTGAGCGTGCAGTGTAATATATTCAAACTGAAGAAAAATCAGACAATAATTCAATGCAGCCTAATAGATACGTTTGGTAAATAAAGTCATACTGACGGTACCCCGACAAAATGGCCGCGAATACATTAACCTGAAAAACCGGCCTCGTGAAATCATCTAATAACCTTAACCCTAAACAAGCCTATACTTATCCCTAACCCTCACACTAACCCTAACTTCAATCTAAGCCATAACTTTAATCTTAACCCAAACCCCAACCCTATGAATTAAGTCGTGGGAAAATTTGCCAGGGCCATTTTGACGCGTCACACACATTGACAGTAGGAAGGAAAATAAGATAGAGAGATTTCCTTATGGAGGGTAATGTTGGAAAAGGAAACCCTTGAAAAGCAAGAATTGAGCATGTTAAGGATGACATGAGATGGATTGAACCAGAGTGAGGAGGAGCAAAGGTGTGTCATAATGGAAAGGTGCTTTCCAGGAAAAATGAAGCGGTATAAAAATAGCAAAATAGAAGTTAAATAGAGAGATAGATAATTTACTGATTTACTTATGATAGTGATTTATCAACCAACTATTTTAAATAAATAAAAGAATATAAATTATATTATATTAAATTATATTATATACATAAATATTCAGTTTTATATAGAGCTGTCAAAAAATAGTTTTAAATGACTATCTGTTGATTTCTATCCAATAAATTACAGTTCAATCAAGTTACAGAGACTTACAGCTTTCAACTAATGTAGCATTATTATATATCAAAATATCTGCCTTATTATATACAGTATATAGCATTAATTATTTATACAAGATTAATGATTCAATCATGAAAACGATCGACATTATTAAAAATAAAACTGCTTACGATAAAACTGATCTCCTTGATATAAACTCTTTGCACGATGGCTCACCAGGCTTTCGTCTAGAAGAAATAAAAAACCAAAACATTAACTCAGATTTGTTTTGTTCAATTTAAAACTATAGAAAGAAATGACATAATGTGAATGTGAGCAAATTTTCAAAATAATAGAAATAAAGATAGTTAAAAATATTATTAAAGTGATTAAAATTATTATTAAAGTTATTGAATTTTTTCATGATATGACAAAAATTACTGTTATATAATATAAGTTTATATAGCCCAATCCACTTAATAAACATATTGATTTGTTGCACTAAAGAGCTATCAATCCAACAATATAACTAACAATAGCTGACAGTAATAACAGCATGGCCGGCATCTTGTTTGTACTTTAAAGTTAATATATATAATAAACAACATGATCATGCAGGCATGAACAAAAATGCTTGCTTTGATGACTCGGCAGTTACTATTTGGCTCATTAATAAATCTAAATAATTATCAAGATATTGACATTCAATCAAATTAAGAACCAACAGAAATTCTTCAGATTTATAAAGAAATGGTTGGTCATCTTTCTTGATACATCAATAATGCTTTTTCAGTGAAAGAATAATTACAGTCGTTATCCACACAAAATTGTAACTTACAAACTATATCAATCAAAAATTGTCAAATCCCTACCATTTGATCACTTACACATTAAACATTAAGTTATGAAATGTTGGTATGTACAAATTGTTTAATGTACATTAATTATTTATTGATATCACATTTCGTGTGTTCTACTATATATATTAGTTAAAAAATCAACAAAAATTATTCGTTTCAACATGATGTTAAATTGAATGAAAATTAAAATTAAATGCAGATATTAGAATATAAACTATGCTCTACAATAAAACTTAATATTAGCCTCTCTCTTTAAACTAAGTGGTTAATTGATTGTAATGATTAGCACCTGATCACTAAGTAAGGTTTGGTATTAATCGGTTATAGGATTAACCGTTGAGAGCTCTAACAATCAATCTCTTAATAATGAAAAGTTCTCTCATAGAATATTTAAAGAATGACAACAACTCGGAGACAAAGAATCACAGACAGCATTACATCTCAACAATTTTCAAACTAATATCCAGAATTAGAAGGTTCAAGTAAAGATTCATGTTCAGAAGAACTGCAACATTTGTTGATCAATGTACTTTTCGGAGGTAAAAACATGAAATCTAACAATATTACGTCTTACATCAATCTACTTGCAAAGAACGAGAATAGAAATGTTACGACTAATAAATTTAATGAAATAAAGTTAGACGAAAGAATTTATAAAAGTACCTGATGACTTACACTGTCAGTATATACATTGCCAACTGTGCGGCACTGTATATACTGTTACACTGTATATACTGTTACACTGTATATACTGTTACACTGTATATACCGTGCTACTCTGTATATATGTAACAGTCAAAGTGTGAAATCAGTTAATGTACAACAATGACTAAAACGCTCAGGCCATGCATTACATTGCCTGACACCATCAGGCAATATAATACAATTACTAAAATATCTAGTCATTGTACTACAATGACTGAAATGTCAACTTAGTTTTTTCACACTTTGACTAAATGGTTTTCAAGCTATAATACCCGCAACGAACTGGCTGCAGGTATTTTTCAATTTCTTTAAATTTAAAGGTTTATTTGATTAATGTTGGAAGGGTCATTATCTTCTCATCATAATCGGTATCAGTTTAATTTAATAATTACTTTAATAAAAAAATTGGGATAAAATTGTTGACTATCATAAAAGGCGTAGCATTTCTATCTGTCTGTGATAAGTTTGTATAAAAAGTGGTCTTAATTGTCATTTTTTAACGATATTGCGCAACAGTTAATTAAATCTTATGCAGTGGAAAATAATAATAAAAAACATGTCGAATCAGAATTTTAACAACAGCTTCAGAGAGCGTCATACCGGCAAACAACAGAACTGTGTCTTAATTTTGAAAACGGAATATTTTAAGATAATTCATGATTGAAAGAATGACAACAACTCGGAGACAAAGAATCACAGACAGTATTACATCTCAACAATTTTTGTGACTGCAATTTTTTATATTCTGGAAGAGTTACTGCAACTTTCTGATTATGGTGAAATAATGACCCCTATAATATTAACAAAATAAACTTTCAATTTAAAGAAAGTGAAAAATTCTAGCCATCAGTTCCTGCCAAATAGCTTGAAAACCATTTGAGTCAAAGTGTGAAAAACTTCAGTCGACATTTCAGTCATTGTAGTACATTGTAGTACAATGACTGGCAATTTTAGTCATTGTATTACATTGCCTGGTGGTTTCAGGCAATGTAATACATTGCCCGATCATTTTAGTCATTGTAGTCCAATAACTGATTTCACAATTTGACTGTAAGTTATATACATGTAATATACATATAATTACTGCATATTATATAAAATAGAGTACTAAAACATTATATTATCAAAAGTAAAAATTAGTAAAGTGTATATGTATAATTGCTCATTTTCAAACTAATTGATGAGTGTTCTCATTATTTATTGTGTGATTGTATTTAATACAATGCTACCTTTAAAGCTAATGATGATTTAATGTATGTTGATAAAATGTAATTGTAAATTTGTAATCAAACAGCAATACTTATTATTGGTAATCTTTCTAGTAATCAGTAATTTTGACAATAAGATTATAAGATTATTCAGCAAAAGCAAAATAGAACCCAGGTTAAAAA
>JAQIXG010001859.1:0-19848 GCA_034700105.1 Oconnorella tubifera | reverse complement strand
ACCCCCCCCCCCCCCCCCCCCCTACTGGATGGCCTGGATCCTCCACTGTTATAATTTAATTAATTAATTAGACTTGTTATCTTTTTATCAGTATGCTCGTATCGTAGGATAAAGATAGTTTTATGTCTTTATAATCGCATTATTTCTTATTAAGGACTTTTTCTCACTTTCCCCCCTGGTTAAGCAGATAATAAAGATAGTTAAGGCTACTTTGTCTACTTTGATGGTCTCCTGCGGAGGGATCGACAGCTGTACGATAGAAAATAATTTGATTTCGCAATCTTATTTATAATGGAAGCAGATATTAATTTATTTTATTTAAGTAATGAAACTAAGATTTGTTTCATTTGGTACCAATTGAACAAATATAGGTAAGATTGGAGTAAACTGTTTAACGTTTAAGCAGTTTCAACAGTTTAAAGGCTCTATGCTTTTGCTGAATATGACACATCGTTGTGTAAATTAATTATCGGATTAATCACTACTACAAACGGAAAGGCAGAGCATATTGTACATAATTAAACCAACACGTGCTCTGTAACTCTTTCAACCAATAGAATGATATTGTAAGTAATTATGTAAATATAATATCTTTCTATTGGATAATAAATAGATGTATGCTGGATTTATTCCGTCTAAAAATAGCATCAGGTATATAAGGAGAAATTTCAGTGAAAAGGCTGCGCAGGAAAATTGGATTATTTTAATTTCGTTAAGGTAATTTAATTTGTTTTATTTTTTGGGGAGGAGTTTATATTTTATTTACCACAAGGATCCCCTCCCCCTAGAATTATTGTTTACAGGTAGAATATTAACAAATATATTGTCGAATTCTATGAGAATTTTTGTTGATATTTTGTCATGAATACAATTAATATTGACTGTGTTTGAATAATTTGAATAACATACATTACATAGTTATATTACATTAAGGGGTCCGGGGGCTGGAGGGGGTTGCTTGTGCTTCAATTAGAGTCCCTTTCGGTTTTGTGACTAATGTAGGGTTTAGGGTTAAGCTTATGATGTGATTGACGAGAATAGTTTAGTTTAAATAGTATTAGGTGTTTATAATATTTGAGTCTTTGTTCTAACTCTGAACTTAACCCTAATTTGCTGATTGCAATTCGATAAGATGCTAATCCGACGAGGATCAGATGACTGAGAGATTGTTTTAGCCAGATATCATACATAGCCTCGTGAATTATTCATGGCGTTGCACCATTCATGCCCGTGACCATTAAGAGGCAACACTTTTGTTGTTATAAAAAAATATGCTTCTTTATTTCTATTTCTAAACAAATCAGAAATGAGTACAATATTACTTCTATTTAGTATTGAATTGTATCCTATACTTTATAAGCATTATAGGATTAACAGTTGTTCCTCAATCTGCTATTAGTAGGTGCTTTTCAATAGGACTAATCAGTTTATGTCAAGTTTACTTAATGTAGACTTGACACAAACTGATAAGCTTTATTGGATAATCATAATCAATGGAGACATTATAACTAATGTTGGATTAATGCTCGAGATCAACTATAAACTGTCCCTATCCATGAATTTTTATTTATTATGAATAATATAAATATTTTCACTTTTAATGAACCAGATGGATGAGATATTTTCATTTGTACAGACATGTGTCTTTATTTCTTTAAGAATTTGTTTTCAATATATTTAATCTCTCTGTAATGTGTAGGTATGAATTGTGGAGGTTATAGGCTCATTTAGACAAGGACTAAAGGAATGTAGAAGATTAAATACTCAAATACCCGGTGTTGTTAGTTTTACAGCATTTTATCTTCAGACTTTTTGTCTATGACACTTTATCTACATATATTCGGTGTATACTAACTCTAACCTTAATGCTAACTTTAGCGCTAATTTTGTATTAGCGTTAATAATGTTGTAGTAGACAAAACGTCAGTAGATGAAAGGTCTGTGGACGAATTGTCTTAGATGATCTGTCTCTAAACCAATAATTGTCATGATTGTAAATTTGTTTTGAAATCTTATGAGAAAGAGAGATGTATTAAGAGTTTCATTTAATTCTATCTACGAAACGTTTTGTAGAAATAATAATCAAATATATTTCAGTATTTGAACTTTTGTGTAATTTCTAAAACTTGTTGAATTTTTCAAACAACAAATATAAATTGTGATGAAGCTGAAGTTTTATGTGATGAATATAAAAGCCAGGAAGAGCTAGCATTACTCTTGACTGATAGGAATATCATTAGAATAATCTACTGTGTAATTAACTGAACCTTGAGCTGATTAATTGTAGCCTAACTTGCCTTCCTTTGTAATATGGGTCATATTTGGTTGTCCTTATTGTTTCACTTGCTGTATACGTTTATCTAGACTGTTGCTAAAAAGTGTGCAGCTTGTTTTAGTCAGACAATCATGTGTGTTGTGTAACTTGCAATGGAAGAATTCAATCAAATGTAAAGATGAGAATTAAAAAGTTTAGAATAGCAGGATTTTTTTAAATGATAAATTTGATAATTTGTAGATTCAGTTTTTGCAAGCACAGAGTAAATTTACAATTACCGTCTTACTATTAGCTACTTACAAGTGTTTATCTGTTGATGTAATTATTTTCATTGCTGGAATTCGTACCTTGAATGTTTACTACTTTTAATCACTACTCTTATATACTATATTTGTTTTGCTTCTAATATACCGTTTATTCAATATTCATGCTTTATTTGGCTTAATACTTGTGGATCATATTTATTATCAATGAAGATCAGAAAAAATGTATGTACAAAATGTATGACTGTAATAATTTATCGCACTCAGAAGCAACGTTTTACTAACAACGATAACAATAAAATGCTAACGATTATCAAAAAATCATAAGTATGGTATTGATACACACAGTATAGTGATTTTTATAATTTCTATGATTGTGTTTCTATGATTAGTTATAATGGAAACGCAAGTAAAATGAAACAGTTCAGAGCAAGACTTGAGATTATTTGCGAGTGACTGACTGCTAACAGCATTACCATTACCATTATCCAGAACATTACCGGTAGTTACATAGTTGATAATGACAGTCTTATGAGACTGGATTCTGGATAATGCTTCCATGTAGTCCGAACGCTTGCATGTATATATTTCATGAATTTTACAAATATGTCTATATTCTATAATTGTGCATGTACCATAAACAAAAATTAAACATAGATTTAATATGCATAAGCATAAAGAACTGTTTTTGTCTAAATTGAAATTAATACAGACTGATATCTAATCTTACCCTTAAACCCAAATTAAACTCTAACTATAATCCAAATTATATTCCAGCGCTGAATCAGATTCTTCCAACTGTTCTTCATATATTTGTGTGAATATTTTTTAGCCAGCACAGTTACTAGTAGATTAGTTTGTACATAGAATGCTATAACACAAGAGCATCTGAATTATTCTTTTCTGTAGTAGGGACACACATGATAATCATACACCTATGAAGCATCTTAGTCTGTAACAAATAAGGAGTACTTAGTATTTTATTGTGTGTCTTTATTGCTTTACTGATGTGTTTGTAAATTTGTTATGTTCGAATATAATATTACTGTTATTACAGGGCATTATATATGTTGTAGAAGTGTAAAAATAAAGTTCTTTGTTTCTCTATTAGGATTTGAATTACGATAAGGCCATGAATATTAAGAAAATTAATACTTGAGAAAATGCAGTTTGTGATATAATTGTTGTAGAGTGAGTGACTATTGCGTATATGAAGGTTTGAGATCATGGAATTGATACAGTTGTGTTTATTTGCCAGATCAAAATAGATATATTGTTTAGAAGCATATCAGACTTTTGTTGCTGCTTGCTTACATAGTTGTCCTTATACTATTATGAGGGAGGGAGTCAAGTATTCACTGGTATGTTAATGGTATGTGAGAGGACATTGGCCTTGGGTCAAGATCAGCATAAATCTATTTAGTAATATAAAATGAGATTTTATCATTAAATATAGATCTTATGTTAAGTTTTAAGAGGCATTTGGAAGTTGTATAACTTTATTTAGAATGTGCTATATATTGTTATTTGTACATTTGTTTGTATATTTCATCAATGATTGAATAGATGTATCATAATCAGCTGTTGTTGTTGTAACAGATATAATATTATTTCACTCAAAATTTTCCTTATGAAAAAATTACATAATTTTGTATACCGGAACGACAAATCGGCAAATGATAATTGTCTGATAAATTGTGGGGTTAATTTATCAGTTTTGTATATTGAAATACCATTTTGCTTCATTTTAAATACACTCTCATGAATGGTCTAGTTTTCTATTCCACTGCTTCGTCTGCTGAGAACTTATACAAATATTATCCTCGAGTTCTTACTTGTTGAGAGGCAGACGATACTTGAATATAATACAACTCAGCATCTATCATAGAGAAGGATATAGATGAGAAGCGCAGTGGGCCAGGGCTATGATGGCTAGCATGCAGTCTCCAGTTGCAATGAGTCATTGCTACATAGGTCCTAATTGCAAGTTTTGAAAATACACAGAGTTATGGTTTTTAGCAAATCATAAATTGATGTCTTAATTGTTGCTGTCTGGAGTATTTTTTAAATTAAGTTATTAGATTATTTTGAATGTATAAATAGGGCTGAGGGTTTTAGGGTTCAGTGTGAGGTTGGGTTAACAGTGGTGGAAATATGGACACTGGAATTGACCAATTTCCACCTCACTTCTCCTTCCCACCCCCCCCCCCCACCACTTAAAATTGTTAACACCTAAAAATATTAAATTGGAAAAATTTGAATGTGTCTGGTATGACTGATTTTTTTACAAAATTTCAGTGATTTCTTTTGAAAATTATCCTAAAAATATTAGATCGAGTGAACACACAAAATAATGTACACAATATGTTCCGACTGAGAAAATGGTTATTCAAATTCTTCTCTCTATAAATATTTTGCAACAATTATTTTGACTGATGTCTGTATTTTCAATTATCATTTGTATTTTTGCCTGGTCTATATAATGAGCTGAATATTGTAGATTAATATATGCTGTAGATTTATCATATATACTGTGAACACATGTGCAGTTAATCGGCTGGCTAGCTGAATACTATTATGTATGTATATATATTGTTGGAAGTATTGATTGTTTAGCCAGAAATTTCAGTATGATTAATCTTCAATACTAGAGCCTGATACAATATCCTGATTCTAAATTATAATTTCAATTACTTATTAATGTCAACTTTCGCTTAATGTAAACTTTTATACTGCTTTTCTTTTGTGGAAATGATCATTCTTGTTCAAGTAATTGCTATAAATGAATCCTGCAGTGTATTGCTGTGTGTTGATTGTATGAATTTTGTGCACAAGATAATTATGTATTGTTCTACTGGTTTTAGGACGATTCGTCCCCGGACGGTTTTCTTTCCCGAACGGTTCTTCTCACGGCCGGTTCGTCTCGCGGACGATTCGTCTCAATTTTTTTTAATATATAGATAAAAGTTTAAGCTAGCAAATAAAGGATGTAATAATTATTAAAATCAATACGCGAGCTATAACAAATTTAATTACTTCAGATTTGTATTATAAACAGGAAAAACCCTTTAAGTAAATATTAATTTAAAATCCATAATAATTTAAATATAATAGTTTATACAAATAAAAAGCAATAAAAAGCAGTTTAGTCAAACACGACTACAAAATAAAAATAAGTAATAACAAAAATGAAGAAAATAAATAATAAACACTCAATAAATGAAGAAAGGAAATGAAGAAAAAGAAGAAAATAGTAAAAAATGGTATTAAAAAATTCAAGGAAATAAAATAAATTAAAGAAAATCTTTAAAAAAATACAGAAATTAATTTAAAAACAAAATATATTCAAAGATAAAGAAATATAGAATGCAGCAATAAAACTCTAACTATGTAAGGTTGTTTAAAAAAGTGGCAGGGTATTTTTTTGAGACGAATCGTCCGCGAGACGAACCGTCCGGGGACGAATCGTCCATGAGACGAATCGTCCGAGACGAACCGTCCGGGGACGAACCGTCCCGGGAAGAATCGTCCGGACACCTTTCTACTGTATTAACATTCAGACACAAGTAATGTTATAATTTATTGTAATGAGGGGCTAGTTATTCAGATTTACAATACAGGTATACAATGTATTACAGTCACTGCCAATATTATGAAATATTTTCATGTTTAACTATCCCAGCTTTATGTTGTCATTCTCTACTTGGATTTTAGATGTTCCCAAATATAGCACATCTAAAATAGCCTTTTAAAATAAATGTTAGGGATTTGATTAACTCAAATCATAAGATTCATAACCATAACCCTAATTTTAACATATAAATTTCAAGAACTATTTTAGATTGTTTTTTTTAGACATGATATATTAATAATTGAATATAGGGCCAATTCAATTGAAGAATGGTAGTATGCTTGCTTAGCCTCAATAATGAGTGAATACAGGCTAAATATGATCAGATTTTACATTTAAAAAGTGCTTATTTTTGTTGTACTCGTGTTACAATTTAATGTCAAATAGATAGTGAAACGGACTTGAAATTAAATTTCAACTTAAATTTATTTATCATTTATTGAACATACAGTATAATCGTATTTTACATTTGTCTTATAATCAGGATTATAAGACAGTGATGCTATATGTTTATTTTTTCATGCCAATAAAGCTTTTTTTAAGTCAAAAATGACTCCATGGGCAATCACCCTTTATCCCCTTCCTATGTTCTTCGCTTAGTTCGGTTAAAAACAATATGTAAAGCTGTAATTGTCTTTAAATAATCAAATAATTTATTAAATAAATTAAAATAAACATTAAATTCACGAATGAAACATATTTAGGGCGCTCTGTGAAGAAAGACTATATAGTGATCACTTGATTTCTGTTTATTCAGTTCATAACGCATCATGAAATAGCTTTTTTGTGCTGATATGACATTAAACAACGAAGAAAGAAATTACTTTAAAAAATTTTCTTGTTATTTTAGTTGCATTAGTTTATATAATTAGAAACAATGAGGGAATACAAGTTGGTTGTGCTTGGTAGTGGTGGTGTTGGCAAATCTGCCTTGGTAAGTTTTAGATTTGTTGCTTTTTATATTCATCTCTTTTGTTGTATTTTAATCCGGTATCAAGAGAATTTGTCTACAGACTTTTTGTCTACGACACTACATCTTTTTGACACTACATCTACTGACATTTGATCTACCAACATTTGGTTTAGTTCAACATTAAGGTTAGAATGCTTGAATTAGGGTTAGGATGAAGGTTAGGGTTAGTGTCGTAGACTGAAAGTCTTTAGACAAGTCATAGAGTAATCGTTTTATCCTAAGTTATGGAGTCCGTTTAAGTCCAGTTCTGATTCAGTCTTGTTATTTCCTAAGATATATATGTTATACTCGTTCGTTGTTATTTGTAAAAATAAAAGCATACTATTTTATGTTGAGCTCGAGCTCTACGTGTGATGATTTCTGTAGCCTATGCGTTTACAAGTAATTAAGTTAATGATCGACTTAACCGAGTTGTGACCGTGTTATTCAATAGCTGTAATGAGCCACTTTTTTAACTTTTACTTAAGAATTTCTTCCGTTTTCTTGTAATTTAAAAAAAAATTTGCTGTAAGAATAAAATGAAAGAAACTTTATTCAGTTAGATGTATATGTTTCCGTAACTGTGACATTATTTGTGTTTCAGACAGTTCAGTTTGTTCAAGGAATCTTTGTTGAAAAATACGATCCAACAATTGAAGACAGCTATCGCAAAGTAATAAGTATTTTATCCAGTTTTATATCAACTTTTCTTAATAAAAATCTGGAATTAAATAGATACATTTATTTATCATTTCACTGGCAATAGTTGCGTATTAGTAACTAGCGTGAGCGAATGTTTAAATGCGATTATTATGATATTAATTTTAAAGTTTATTTAGCATTACTTTGTTTGCCATTGTTTCAGTAAGTTGAGATAGATGGTCAGCAGTGTATGCTGGAGATACTAGATACTGCGGGAACGGTCAGTGGATGATCTTATTTATTTCATTATTAAATTATTTCTTAAAATTAATACAATATATTGATGATTATTTCAAACAAATATTGTGAATTTTTATCATGGCTATCTCTATATTAATAGTAAATATTAAAGGACAAATGATACATTGTCAGTATGTTATTTGTATATATACACTTAAATTGTTTGCAAACATTTTGTATATATACAGTATTTATATATTATTCCTAGATATTTTTCTGTGCAATCTTGTTGTATAGATTACGATGCATATGTGCTTGCTGATTTATGACCATCTGTTGCATGTTTAAAAGATTTTAAAGAATTTTTTCAATCACTGTATAGTGCCAAAATGTTGTGCCAAAAATGTTCAAGTGCAGTTTTGTTTTGAAATATAATTTAATTATTTAATTACAAGTTATTTTTTTATTTTTATTTTTAATTTAAATACATATGGCAGGTGGCAGCAATTATATAGTTTTAATAGAGAGAGAGGTATTATTTTGTTTCGTGCAAAAGAATCACAATATTTACAATGTCTTATACTATATTTCTTCATTTACATCATCTACTCTATAAATCTTAATCTATTACATTTCATCCTAATAATTTCTATATTAATATTTATTTCTATATCCATAAGGAACAATTCACAGCGATGAGAGACCTGTACATGAAGAACGGTCAAGGGTTCCTATTGGTCTATTCTATCACAGCTCAGTCAACGTTTAATGATTTACAAGATTTACGTGAACAGATTCTACGCGTCAAAGATATGGACGATGTGCGTGAATTTGTATTATATTTCACAATATTTAGTTTAGTGATATTTGTTTTATTCTAACCCAAGTTCTAACCCTAACCATACAGTTGTAGTGGGTCAAATATTGATAGACTAAATGTTGGTAGACGTAGTGTATTAGACTAAAAGTCTGTAGACTAATTTTTGCAATACGTTACTAAATATGACATGAACCAGCACAAGCAGCCACTAAACATTGTGTTGTGATTGGTTGTTATTGTTTTAGGTCCCAATGATATTGGTTGGTAACAAGTGTGATTTAGAAGATGAGCGTGTTGTCGGTAAAGACCAAGGACAGTGAGTTATTGAATTCAAGCTACTCATTTTTTTTATCGGTATCATTTCTTTATGGTCTTGTTCTTTATTATGATCATTTTGATCCAAAACTGGAAACCTCTGCGTGATGTTATAAAGACAAATTAATGATTATAATTATTGTTATGTAAATGCAATTTAGTTCACATTTAAAGTTTGATTTACTGATTAAACATTACGAAAGTTATATATTGTAATCACTCTACATGGAATATATAGAATATATTGTGATGAAAATACTGATCACCATTCTTGCTAATATCATATTCTGAAGTTGACATCTGACCTTCAAAATGCGATCTAAATCCCCAAAATTTGAAACTGAAATGCATTTCTTGTATGTTAGATAAGTAAAAAAACCAGATTAAAATCGCCGAGGTAAACTGAGATTTATGCCTTGTATGAGAAGCTAAGTGTTTACGCATTGGTTAGTTTATTATAAAACTTGTTTTAAAATCAAATTATGGCTTCTTTTATAGAAATCTTGCTCGCAATTGGAACAGTGCATTTCTTGAGACATCAGCAAAGTCAAAGATCAATGTCAATGAGGTATCTTCTAGAAGATTCTTTGTCAGAAATTATAGCTTATTTAATTTAGCTGTTTATCTAATACTTCTTTACTTATTTAATATGTCCAAGCACAATCCACTGACAGCATTATGTACTCGGATAAAATATCCTTGAAGATATAACATTAAATATCGGTTAATATTAGGGTAAAAGTTAGGATTGGGGCTAGGGTTTTAGAGAATTTTTTATTATTATATTTGTCCAGGGTTATTTTGTCCGGGGACATTTATCTGAGTTCATTTCATTTTGTCCGTGGACATTTGGTCTTAGTACAATATTAGCGTCATGGTTTAATATTATTATTGATCCTTTTTTCATGCTCTTTCTACATGTTTTCTCTGTGTAATGATTTCAAAGTTCCTGCGTAGTATAATACAGATATATGTTAATACCAGACCTTGACAATTGTATTGTTAATTATCTTCTATGTCTTCAATGAAATTTAGTTCTTATGTTATTTTTCATGTCATAAATTCGAATGTATATTTTGAACTTGTATTACAGATATTTCATGATCTAGTTCGACAAATAAATCGTAAAAGTCCTGATGTGAAAGGTAAAAGTGCTAAGAAGAAATCTAGCTGCTGTCTACTGTAGAGGTAGGACACTTGTTTCATTTCTAACTCGTAATTTATAGAAATAAAATTAGTCTTAGCGGTAGTTATATTTAACTATTTTTTCAATAAGTCGCTTATAGATTAGTGAAACGGTTGACCACTGGACTCAAACACAACACATTCAGGTTTAATTTACGTGAATGCTCAATATAGCTTCAACTCGCTGCACCCTTTAGTAAAACACTTAAATTGACAGCTACGTCTGTAGCTATCATCTTTTATAAATACGATAATCCAGACATTAAACTTATTTTGATTTATTGTGTTATGTATGATATTGCTGTAAGTTTAATTGTTGCTCTGAAACTACTCCTTATTGTACAGAATTATAATCAAAGGATTTCTCTGCATAACTCGCAATAGTTCACTAACTAGCTGCACCCTTTATTATAAACTTATATCGTGTAAATGTCTCAGTACTAATAAGTGATATTAAAGCAAAGATGCAATGTTTATTGTTTACAGGCGGATACATTATATTTTCCTGTAGAATTTGTTAGATAAGAAACTTCTCAAAATAACTACTTTGAACTGAATGACATCTCATGATGTAATCTTAAAACATGCCTGATTATTTTAGGATACAAGTTTTTAATTGGAAATTGGACAAACCATATTATTATGTTATTATTGCAACACGAGAATTAAGTTGTAGTATTCTTAAATTTGGATTATTTAAATTTATAAGATATAAATAAATCGTTTTAAATTAGAATTGATGTAAATTATGATTTTTGACAATTTGAATCTATTATGCATTAGGGGGATTGTTTTACTTTAATCAATAATAATAAAAATTATGAACCACATCATGAATTGCTGAAGGCTGTCTTGAGATGTATAATCTTGTAATTATTATAATAACATGGGAATGGGGTTAATGGTATAATCTAGCTAATGCTTTTTATAACTGATAATTATAATTTATAAAAATATAATATTTGATTTTTTGTTAATAAAAAATAAATGAAACTGCATGCAACACAGTTTCATTTATTTTTTGAAATAAACTGTCTCAATCGTTATTTCACAATGCTATAATAATGTTATAATTATTTTAATTGTAAAATTTTACAAAATGACCAAACTTGCTATCCACTATTGTAAGAAATTGTTAAAATGTTAACAGTGTACCTTGATCTTGCATTAATGATGACGTCTGTAGTGCAGAAAAATAATTTTAATTATTTATTATTCTTTAAATGATAAAACAAATATGTCATTTTTAATCTATTAGATTTACAATGTCATAATGAATTTTAATTTAAAAAAAATAAAAATGTTGATATATAAGTCTAAATATTACAAAGTAATTCTTTAATAAATATTGTTTTCTCTTGTTGAATAAATTCTGAATACATTTAGACATTTTAATTTAAGTTTTTACCTGCCATTAAATAACATTCCTGCATCTATTCACTTAGTCTGTATTTTTACATATGAAAATCAATAGGAAAAAATAGGAAATAGGGAGTAGTTTCAGACAAAATTTAGAAAATTTCAAAAACATCATGATAAGCTTGTAGCTAATTTGCCAAAAGTATGTAAAATAAAACAAATATGGAACATCAGAAAATCACGCATTCACTCTCAACTACACTCAAAATTGAAACCAAGCTGTATCAAGCTATCAAATCGAAAAACGTCAAAACATTTCAAGAAATACTCTCTAATCATGATGCCATCACCCAACAAGCCTTCTCACTCCATCCTCCTCTTATAACGCTCGTTCAATTCACAGTACAAGAAAACTTCCTCGAAGGTATTCAACAACTTTTGAAAGAATCCACAAATATTCCCCCTGCCCACTTTCGAAAATCTCTGAGTTATGCGCTTAAAAATAATCAACTGGATATTATTGGAATCTTTCTTCTTAGTTCGATTGAAAAGAATCGATATAAAAATGCAGTATTATCATTATGTGAAGTCTATCATCACGCGATGAACTACAAGTTTTATGATATAGCCAGACGTGTGATAGACAGTCCTGATTTTGATGTAAATAATTCACTGAGCGATAATGGAGCGCCACCAATACACTCTGCAGTAAAATCATACCAAAGTGACCTAGTACACGCATTGCTATGCAACGACGCCATCTTGGACTCACGTGATCGACGAGGCGCGACGCCATTGTTCTTAGCTTGTGCACTGCATTCGTACGAGTGTACTAAAATGCTAGTTAAACATGGGGCTCTGGCAAGACAATATACTTACAGTGATATGAAAAAGTCTCCAGTGTATGGGCTCTTCGCCATGGCTTATTTTAATCCTGAAGAATTTAAAGAAAAATCTATCGTTGCTCATAAATTGTTGTGTATGATGGTTGATGAGGGACTATTGATATCTGGTAAAGAGTTTATTTGGTTGAAAGATATCGATATATGGAAGGAAACTGGTTTAATTGATATCGAATGTATAAAAAGAACTCCTTTGTGTCTTGAAAAATGTTGCATTAGAGCGATTATGAGGTTCATTGCTTGTTCTACTTCTGGTAGAAGCATCGTGCACAGTATTCAACAATTACCACTACCAAGTAGCATGAAGAGAAGGATAATGAACGACTGAGTACTTGTACATATATATTAAATAATGTATTTAGGTATTTATGTTTTGAAGTGGATTATATCTTGTATATATGTACTCAAGGGCTACAACTTTTCAGAGACTGCATGCTAACTAAGAGTAGAGCACATCATAAATGAATTTTCTAGAAAAGTTATCGGGATAAAGAAATTTGCTAGGGATTAAGCGCGCTTGGGGGGATATACTTAGTGAATAGAATTGAACAAATTATCAAGATTTATATCCAATTTACAAATATGCTTATTATAATAATTAAAGATAAATTTTAAAATTCAGTTAATATTCAAAACACCGTTAATATTATACTTGAACTTAATTAGTAACAGCTTCATATGAATAACAAATAGTAAACATGTATTTTGAAAGACATAAACATGTCAAAAAATAACACAAAGAGATTCTGTGTTCAATATTCATGGTAATAATTTTATGAAAATTAGCAGTGCTTAAAACACAAACAAAGAATCAGATCCACAATAAAACACTCGCTAATATACGGTGCATATTTATTTTACACCTATTGATACAATAACACAATTGAACGATAATCATAAAGTTAACGTTTACTACTAACAGACTACACAGATTGAATCGTGAAATTTCTAAATGAAAATAAACAATACCATTCACCCAACATAAAACAATAAGAGATTTCAAACACAGTAACAATATTCAACCAAATTTACACTGTTAAAATAAATAAAAAATATTTACTAATTATAAAAATAATGTGGATATTTTACATGAAGCCTCATTAGTACATGATTATCAATTGCAACAAAGTCAACTTGAAATTGCCATCTTGAAATTGCGCCTTATATTGAAAACAGCCTTATATTGAAAACAATCGCAACTGTAGCAACTGACTGATTATAAAATTTATATCTTATATGACTTCGATTGTTTGTACAATCTCATTTATATCTGGAATGATTTTGAATTAATACCAGTAAATTTAATATCAAATACATAAATAATATCATGAAATACATAACATTATTGTTGATATAATTTGCATTATTTCAACATATTTAAAACAAGATCTAATTCTTAACTAAAATTATATCACAATAATAGAAAAATCCATCACTGAATACAAGTAGGCCGATTCTTGTTTTAAAAAAATTGGTTATCAGAAAATATCTCCACAAAAAGGTCAACAAGAAAACAAACACAAAATTTATAGGTTACAATTATGGTTAAGGATAGTCATTGGGTTAGAGTTAAGGGTTAGATTACAGGCTGTTTTCGTAGTAAAGCTATCATCAAAATGGAATTTCTTTCAATAGTCATAATGTAAAAATATCAAAAGCAGTATCTGAAAAGCTCTAAGAACAAAATATCATTTTGAAATATTACTTAATATCCATATTAACAAGATTACATTTCTTCAAGTACTCAAATGAACTAATAAAATATCATTGAAAGATAAATTCAATATTGTACAAATTGACTTAAAATATGAAATAACAGAGTAAAACAAAACTAATTTGACTGCCAAATTACACGAAATTCAAATAATAAAAATCTGACTGCTCAATAAATATATATACCACTCAGTGTATTATTACATTTTCTTGTTTAATTTTCTGTTGTTCACCAGATGGCGTAATTCTACCCGATTCATTAATATCAACAACAACAAAAGAATCGTCATCATTGGTGTCGTTTGAATGATGCGTGTCACAGTGTGATGGATAGTGTAGTGACACGGTCGTGTCATTACATGACTTGGCACGATCTTTAACGGACTTCGTCACAAAAGACCTGAACAAGAAAGTGTTTTGATTTAATTATACGAAAAAGAATTAACACAAATTGCCTAGCGTATTATAAAACAAAGCAATACAATTAGATTAAATAAAAGATCATCTCATCTAAAGCTTCTATTTATATAAATTCTATATCCCTACTCTGTCTGCTTGAATAAATATCTAACTGTCTGTCTGTTTGTCTGTCTGTCTGTTGTTGAGAGTCCTGTGATTGATCAGACAGGACAAAGAGATATCAATGAAAAAATCACAAAAGAGTTTCACTCTAGTTCTGACTAAAAGCTTAACAATCAACACAGAATTCAGTTAATATTTATGATCAATTGTTAGCATTAGGATTGCACTAGTCATTCTCTTTCAAGTTTCATATTTAAAACAATTCTAAACAATGATAAAAACAATCATTAAATTTGTATTAATTTTCAGAATGACTCTATAAAATAGATTTATTCTATACAATAAGTATACAAAGACCTATATAAATATAAAACATAAAATAAATTAATAGATTTAAAACTATACGAAATCTCAAACTAACAAAACACTTTACAAATCAATAAATTATACCTTAAAAAACGTAACAAAGCACTGCTGTGCACACAAACATCACACTTACCTCTGATGTTCACCGTCAGAAGCTGCATCCATGCCACGAAGCGACACAGTGATGGAAGTTAATGACACCGTGTCATCACAAGATTTATGACACACTCCGAGTAGCATCAGCGCAAAGAATACGATGCTGGATGTAGCGTGAACGCAGGATTGAAAAGGTTTGGGGAAAAAACTGAAATAAACGTTGATAAATTAAATAAACAAATGCGTAATATTTTTCTAAATATATGCATAAAATAAATAATATTTCATGTAAATTTTTGTTTTCAAAGATAACACATTCCTCAGAGCAAATGTATTCATTAATTTCTATCGCAAATAAAATAAAAATTAAATTCAATAAAAGGATTACTAGTAAATTATTGCAAAATGTATACATGTTTCTTTAAATTGAGAGAATTTCTTTTGATTTCAACTTTTCTCATTTTCTCGAGCTAGAATTCAGACGAATTAGTTAATGTTTGTCCTCACTTCTTGGGTGGAGCATGTCTGATTTTTTCTAATGCCAAATAAAATCCCTAACATCCCTTGTTGATTAAACAAACAATCAGATTAATATTACCGTAACACATTTTGAATCAATCGATGTAAATTTTCCATTAAGAATACTAAATAATAATAATATTATATAAAATTAAATTAATTAGTAATAATATTATACATAATATATATGCAAAAGTAAACTCAAAAACGATACCTAGCAAAGGAGAAGCTTTCACTAACATCCCCCCGCACTCCGTTAAGATGTCGTTGATAAAATCTCAAATAAATCCAACTAACAACCAAACCCCAACAAAACATCAGCACGCTAGCTCCCTCTAGTACCCCCACGACACGAAGAATAGCAACAAGACACAAAATCACGCCACATAAATCTCGATAATGCAACGAGTACGAAACAATGTTAAACACAACGCGCTCTGGAAATATCTGACGTAGCGCTATCGTGAAAGCGGCGATGTAGCCAGATAAACCGTAGAGATAAACACTAAACAAATAGTCCGTGTTTTGAATGACGTAGTAGAGAGAGAAATAAGTGAGACAAGAGAAAAAGGAGACAAAGAAATTGACGATGATGTAGAAGATGAGCATTTCTTTATTTCCCCAGAGAGGCTGAAGAAGTCGTTCGTAGAGATATAAGACGATGATGTCGATGATGACAAGCCACCATTTAAGCTAAAGGAATAGAAAAGTATTGTAATAGTCGAGGCTATGTTTTTAAATTTAAAAATTAACGCTGACAGTATAGTTAAGGAAATAATTAAATATCGAAAAGTGAAAATTAACGACATTCAGATTATGATTTAATTTAAGTAAATAAAATTATATTATAGTTCTTGAATTAAGCAACATAAGGTAAAAAGTGTTCGTGGAAAAATAAATGATACTATTATTTCACTGTATTATTAAACAGTAGACACAATCCCCAAAGAAAAAAATAAATATTACAAATCATAGCAGAATTCCAATCTGGATCACTTCATTTGGATTTCTATACTCTAATTACTCTATAACAAAATTGCTAACATTATAAATATTTCAATCATACTCAAATCATCATATTATATAGTTTTACAGAATAAAGTGAATAACTATCAAAGCATACCTCGAGAAAGTTATGAGTAAAAAAGGTGAAAATCCAAAAATTAGGAGGAAGCACTTCCCCCGGTAATATAGCCAGAATGTATAAAGTTCCATCAATATATGACAAGCAATATCCGAGAATAAGCGCGAGGGAAATAAATTTGACTTGAATATTAAACATTGAGGGCCCCGTCCTGGAAGGATCTAGCCCTGATCCCGCTGTCCTAACCATGTCTAACTAGGACCGTCTTCGTGGAATATCATAGTTTTAATTAAAACGCTGCTAAATAATTAAATATATTTTAATTTAGATCATTTTAATTCATTTATTTATGAATTAGTTTTATGTTATCTTTTTTATTTTGGTTTATTTTTGTATAATTGTTTATTTTATATTTATTTTTAATTGAAGAAAAGTTCTTCAGGTCATCTCGTCTACTAGCAAAGCCGTGACCATAAAACTTAGATCAAAAAACTTTTTTAAAACTCTCTTAAGTTATGAAGAAATAATCTACTAAACATTCAGAAACCGGGGCTGAGGTCACAGGTCGGTAGCTGAGGTCGACCTCCCATTTAAATAAAATATTAAAATTACAAATATTTAGTAATATCACATTAATCTGCCTTCTCTGATAAGTTTTCCTATAGAATTTAAAAATATATAATTAGGAAGTTAGCGGCATATAATTAATTAGCTTCAAAGTCTCGAATCGTAATTTCATTGAAAGCAGTGGCGTAACCACACCCCGGCAATTACGGGCAATGCCAAGGTTGCATTTCGTTCTGCCCGGGTTGCTCAAATCTTGACATTAAGCATTATATACCAAAGTAAACAGCTTTTATAGATGTTTAAAAGTAAATCGACCTTTATAGACAAATTAAGAAGTCTTTTAATTTTCTAGTCAACCAATAAAATATAATTTTAAGGCAAAGTAGTATGTAAAACGTATAAAACGTTGCGTTATAAATTATAATATGCTGAATTTGAATAGGCCTATATGTTTATAATGTTTAAAAATCTTCAACGTGTAGACTCTGCGGAGTGACCTTATATTTTCCTCAGGGCAAGAGGAACATGAATATGTGGGAGTACTGTTGACACAGACGGTAGAGTAGCCATGAGGCAAAGTGCCACCTGGCGCGAAAGTAAAAAAATGGTGTCACTGTCTTTTGTCTTTCATACCTCAGACGGCCGCAACGAGTAATCATTCAGAAATGATCTGACGACCTTTTTAATTAAAGACCACATATTTGTTGCATTTGTTTCATGTTTGAAACCACTAAGAATAATTAACCATATTAAATCGTAATACGTATAGGCCTGCTGTTGAAAAACTACACAATTTATGAAATTACATTTATTACAAAATTGACCTAACAGGCAAAGCTAAATAATAAAATATCAAAGTGTCAACCCCCCGACCACACAATATCGTTTACGTCACATATTTCTGTATCAGGATCGACGGAATAAACGCAATCGCATCATGCAAATTATACGATGAATGAGGGCGTGAGGACAAGGTAGTAGGCCTAGAGGTTAGGAATGGTGCGAGATAGGGGCGACAAGCCGCAAAGATTCTCCTCGTAGTCACGCTTCTCTTTTTATTTATTTCTAATTTCTCTGAAACGGACACCCCAAAAAATCTAGTCTATAATAGTTTTTCTCCGATTTGTTCATGAAGAGACAGCCCAGATAGAAAAACATCATACAAATGTTTCTCTACGCCATATTATTTAAAAAAAATTCAAATAGGAATGAAACTCTTATTTACACAGATTCTGAGAATCTTGTATTGTTTGATGTCAATATACAGTGTAACTAACTTGGCTGACAAAGTCACCGATTTCAAGTTTTTAGCGGTTGATCGGATAACAACTAACACTTAATGAGTAAAAATGTAGTAGTGTAAAATTAGTATTGTGTGTAGAATATGTGTGTAGGCCTATACAATGAAAAGAAAGCTTTAATGAAAATACAACAAATAAAACCGAAATAGAATTGCAGAAGGAAAGATGTCAAAATACGTTCGTGTTATTATCGTTTCTAACTTGCTATTTCTGAATTCATAAAATGTGCGTAAAAATGGGGCAATTACCCCCAGATTTTTCAAAGTATATAATTATTTTTACAAATATTTGAGAAAATTTTAAGCTATTGCACCTTTCCAAGTTGAAAGTCAAGTGCTATTTTTTAAGACGAATGACTATATGTGTTTCATGTCTCTGTACAGAGTGTGGAAAAGGTGTGTATAATAAAAAATTAATGTAAATAAAATGTACAATTGCAGAAGAAAAGAAACAACATTAAACAACGTCATGACACTTTTTCGGAAATTTATCCCCTCTCCCTAAAAACATTCACCCCTCTAAAAACATTCACTAACATAACTAAAAACATTCAAATTATAATTAACAGTGCCTACAGAGTTTGGGCAGCTGCCCGGGTTGCATTTGAACTCTAGTTACGCCACTGATTGAAAGGTATTGTCTTTAAAATATATTCTGTGGTTACAATATTTCAATATAAGCTTAGCATATTTTACTAAATAATTTTTGACATAATATACGTATTATGAACCAGCCTATTACTAGGCCTGTAATATTAGGGGCGTATAATAATTGCTAGTTGCATTGGTGGTACCTGACATGTCAACAATAATTGTACTTCCGAAAGTTTACAAAACATTCATTATTACCCTATCTTTCGTTATTAATAATTTTCTGTATTATTATTTAAATTCTCTACTGCTTGTATTGAGTTAAAATAATTATTATAATCAATATTATAATTGTAGTTAAGATCTAAGGATCATAAAAAATCTTCTTTTTATATTTAATTCTTCTTTAGTACTTCTTTGTTTATATTTAGTTTTCGTAAGGTTTTCAGTACTTTATAATTGTGTTCCATTATTTTGTAATGTCGTGCTGATGAAATAAAGATCTA
>JAQIXG010001858.1:0-19850 GCA_034700105.1 Oconnorella tubifera | reverse complement strand
TATATACGGGGTGCGACAAAAAATAACCCCCTAGCGACTAAGCCAAAAATTAGTAAGCAATAACTATGCTAAAAATAAGTTTTATTTCAACATTTTGTCAGTTTGTTGCAAATATAAATTTGCTACAAACAATTTGATAATTGTGACACATTTCACTGTGATATCTCAATTCCTTCAAAAGTTACGAACTTCTTACGAAAAACTTAACTAATCGAGAACTTTTGTAATTTTGAGATTTTTTGTCAAATTATTTGCTGATTATTTTTATAAAACTGTATATTTTGTGAGTAACGTATCTGTGGATAAATAAGATCACAAAAATAGTCTCTCTCTGTGCCTATCTGAGCCTACAATCTCTTTCTTGTTGACGATACGGATGTGTTCATGAAGTTTTGAAGCAAATCATGAAAAATTGATGAACACACCTCTTGCTCATCACTTTTTATTCTGTCGTGACTTTTAACTAGGATGTAAGATCATGTTTTTTTTCGGGGATTGCCTCATGTTCCTAGTTGTCTAAATGAATAATATTGTACAAATATTTTAGTAGTATTTATCTCTTTTAATGAGGAAATTGCTAAACTTCAACAATGTTGAAAATGCTGGCTTGGTTAAATTTAATTGTAAGTTTTTTCGGAGAAAATTCACAAATTTTGAACGAATTGAGATATCAATGTGAAATATAGCAGTTATATGTTCCTTCTTCACAAAATGGCAAATTTTGAGAATCAATATTTACTTTTGGCTTAGTTTTCACAAAAGGATGTCACAAGCACAATAGCGTATCCAGGAATTTAAAGGAACGGGGGGGGGGATGGGGATGGATTTTCCTCAAAAATTAATATTAATATTAAGATAAAAAAATCTTTTTACCTTCAATGAGGTGCGAGGGTATATCCTCGCTATCCCCTTTCCCGCATGCTTATTCCAATGTTCAAACATTTTTGCCAATTTGGGGTTTTTGCTAAATTTTGCAGAAAGTTAGCTTAATAATGATCGCTCACAAAAATCGAACCTGAATATCTCACAATCAAGTCCATTATGATCTGCCAGCTTACCTTAAAGGCTTAAAGTTAATTTGTTAATAAATAAATGATGCTTTTAATTATAAAGTTTAATAGATTGTAAATCACGAACCCAGTAAGAGCTATGACGATATTTAGAGTTAAGTTAATGTAATTATATGAACTTAATAAATGAAGTAATTGCCAGATCATTAATATAATAATAATTTTAGTAGCCAGAGTATTATTTTAACATAATAATAAAATAACACTATGCAGTTTACTGTAGGCATTAACTGCTATATATAGCATCAACTGCTAAACCAAGATTTACTTTTTTGCATTATTCTCTGCACTAATTACAGTCTACATGTATTTTGTTGCACACATTAAAACACCAATGTGCAAATATACTGTAACATAGCTAATATTATAACAAAACAGCCCATTAAAGTAAAACGCATTTCAAATACATTTTCAATGAACAGTATATATAAGCCTTACTAGTTCAATTTTTTGCTACAGTCAAGGTTATTTTATTTCTAGAAATAAGCAATAAACTGTAGAAAGAAAATAATCTGTAAATCATTAATGACGGGCACACTAAAAAGATATGTCATTAATAATCATTATGTGAAATATCTACCGTTTCAGAAAGACTTTTACTCTAGTGTCTTATTATTCATTTATGAAATATTGCTGTCGTGTCATACTATCTCTTTCTCAATGACATTACGATGAACTTAGAGTGAATATTCCAATCGTTGACTGAAAACTTATTAAAACAGGGTAAAAGCTTTATCATTTTTTTTTACTGTAATGTAGTAAAGACAGAACTTAAAAGTTTTCTTTAGTTATAAACTCCTCCTTAAAGTGATGGGTTTATAATCTACAGATAGGTAGCACGGAGAAAAAGTTCGGGGAAACATTGCGTGGCATAATTCAGTTCAATACGCGGACCAAACCCAACCAAATCCAACTTGACATAATCTAGCTCAACGCTCGGGTTAATCCAAACCATTTGTTACTCTACACCTATAACAAGTCTATTAACGCCAGATAAATATACTTGCTGCTGTGACTTCTGTGACTGTGACTGTTTTGGGTAATTTGTTAAAAAAAGATACATATGTATTATACAGGAGCACAGTTGACTAATGGAGCTCATCAACTAAGCCCCGCAGTGCGAAAGAATAAAGAACCATATAAACGTATGGTTATCAAAACGGCCCAGGACAAAACGGCCAAGTATATAATAGCCATGGACATAACCGCAAAGGACAAAACGGTCCGTCAAAAACCTACGATAAAATGGCCCCGACAAAAACGTAATTGTGTAATTAATTTTGTAATTAATTGTGTAATTAATTTTGGTATTAATTTAACACTGAATTTAATTCTTTTTTGGATTTTGTGACTTATTATAACATGATGACGCACAATCCATAGCAAATGTGATAGTGTTTCCACTTATAAAGCAATTTCTTACTTGACAACAAAGGAATGCATAACCGGGCAAACGCCAAGTAGAATGTAAGTTTAAAAAATGTTACATTTATAAGTTTGCAGTAATTTCAGATGATGTTTACATAATTCATCTTTATGCGAATTTTTTTAATCTTTTAAGGAAGGGGGGGGGGGTGCAATCACCCCCCTTCCCTCTTCCTGATTCTACCTGTTTCTACAAATGTAATATTAGCGGACCGTATAAATTAAAGCGAATAAATCACTAGGATATTTTTATTCAGATTTATTTATACCTGTTACATTAATAGCTTGCGACGTGCGATCATGACTCAACACTCAATCTACACCTAGTATATTATTTAGTTTCATTTGTATTCGCTATAATAATAGCGCCACTTGACGTGTATGGAATAAGTGCATAACTAATACAAGTTATATTATTTAGTTTTATTTGTATTCGCTAATTAACTACCTCCTTGCGATGCATAGCGAATAAATCTATAACTAATTTATTATTTAGTTCAATTTATATTCGCCAGCAATATCAGCGCAGCATCGAAGTTGTTTAAACGTCTCAATAAAGGGTGCAACAAATTTCTGAAATATCGCGATCCACTTATGGAATTTTACAAGTATAGTTTTGAGTCCCATCTGCACACCCCTCTCATTGAATCTGCTTAGATTCTGTCCATATTTTATTCACTATAATTTTACACAAAATTCTACATCGAATTCATTGTGTAAACCTATCTTTGTGGTGAGAAAATCGATTCTGAGTTTCATTCAGGGTAATTTTTGCTCCCAATTTCTCGATTACTTGCTGCATCCTTTAGCATTAAGTCAGTACATTACGTCATTCAGTATGAGTCACCAACAGTAGACGAATTCATAATGTACATCGTTGAGTAAATTATCATAAAAAATAGTAATTTAATATGTGCGAAATGTAATATCGTTATTATCATGTTATTACACTTTGATATTAAATTAAAAATTATGTTATTATTGTGACTATGACGTTATCATAATCATAGTAATCGTCATCGTTATCGCCTCACTATGTTATAAATTATAGCCTACATTATTATTTGATAACTTAATCAGATATTTGGTCAATATTATTGACAACAATATTTTATTAGTAATTAGATCATCATTAGGCCCTTGTTTCAAGGATTAACTTGAACATTTAATTATATTGATACTCTGGTTACTCATCAATTTGATATTTTGTTTAGTCAAAGCTTACAGTTTTATTACAAATAAACAGAGAGAAATGATTAACATAGTTGATAATAATAATGTTCTTAATCATCACGCGATCCACCCACAGATTATAATGGATCTGGATATTATCAGGAATACAGTTAGGGTTAGGAGCTTAGGATTATGGATTTCTGAAGAAAATTGTCATTATAATTAGGATTATGAATAGGTTTAAGATTAATAATTTTCCAAGAGAGTCAAAGCATTAAATTAAAAGATATTGATTTGGATAATTTTGCTCATGAAATGTTGGCTGTGTAAAACAATGCAATAACTGTATTTTTATTTACTTTATTTTATTTATTTTTATTCGCTTGCCCGCCCCCACCTCGCTTATTCCGGGAGAAAAATTACTTACTGCGCTGTGTTATTTTCAAAAAGCTTATTTATATAAAGTAATTCACAAATAAAACATGAAATCAATGAAATAAAGCGTAGCGCTAATGTCATAATCCATAAACTAAATTAGAACAAATCACTATATGGAAATTCTTTTAGATTAAATTATCTGATTTATATTATAAATTTAAATCATTAGATGTATTGTTATAAGTTAAATATTTTTTTGCAATATACAATTTCTAATTGTTTATCCTTTATTTTATACGTCATTATATCTAAGATGGAAACCTACTCTAACAATAATAATTAAGTCAAGTAGAAATCAATTGTAATTATTTGGTGTTGATTTGGACCAAAATCAAGCAATTAAATACTGCTTCTTATTCTTTTATGCTAATTAATTAACTTTGGACTGAAAGCATGAGACAACTTTAATTAAGTGTACCACCAGGGACGTCTCGAGGACTTTTGGATAAGGGGGGAGAGGTTTTATGAAAAAATATGATAGCCTTTTTAAACTTATTGAATCTAAGGCGGAAATATATATTTTTCAGTAGTTTTTTATTTATAATGAATAACCAACTTAGATCAAAATAAGATCAAAAAGCAAGAAGAGACCTTTAGTGAAAATAACCCCATAAATCCACGACTGCTTCAAATTATAATCCAATAAGCTTATTCATGTTACGGTTCATTCAAAAATTTAAATAATTATTGTTATTAAAATGAGAAAATAAACTATATTTGGTTTTATAATTAGTTACTATTGTTAAAATATAGTTAGACCGCATAGTGTTGTGTACAATAACTGATAACATAATAGGCCTGTGCATATTGTGCATAATGATTGGCATAATTAAGTGTAATAGAATTGAATGCTTATACAGTATCAACTGTAATAACTTAATTTAATGAGAATGAGCTATAATTTGAAGCAGTGGCAGACTCGTGGGGGGGACAGAGTTTCAATTGTCACCCCTTTATTTTAAAAACATGTATTTGATTTAAATTGAAGCAGTTAGCTCATTTTTTCCATGAAAAGATATAATTTCTCCCGAATTTGCAATTAAGAGTTTGTTTAGGATGTGTACAAATGTCTCTAATAAATGAGAAACAAAAGTGCAGATTAATGCATTTTTTATCATTTTAATGCAGAGGAAAAGGCATTTAAACCTGAAAAAAGTTGTTGCGTTTAGCCTTTCACGCTCCTGCAAAAACGTTTCGCAGGTTTACATGTTTTTATCCTGAAAGGAGTGTAAATGACGTCCCTAGAAGAGGGGGGGGGGGCGGGTTTTAGATCCACTGTCACGCTTTTTCTTTGATTTGGATGTTATTTTTATTTAAAAATTTTTTTAATTATAAATGAAGATTCATGAATTGACTTACGGTAGATCTATCTAAATACTGTACCATTATTATTTAACTATTAAAAAGTTATGTAGTTTCTTGTTTAAGTTAACTGCACTAATTAATTAACAACAAGATAGCTAAATTTTCTATTAAAACTTTTCCTTGGACTAAGGTCTAAATCTAATATTCCGTTAGAGCATAAATAAACCTCTTGTTAAGTCATCAAATAACTGATAAGAAATGCCACAGGTATCCACTAAGTAAAGCCCATTCAACAAATTTCATATCAATAAATAAGCGCACAATTTAAATTTTCATCAGTATTATTTAAAAGCAGCATAGCGCTTATAACCTACTGCAATTGATTCTTTAAAGTTTCATTAGTTGTAGTTCTTTAAAGATTGAAGTATCGTTGACTTAATGTAGTTGGTGTATTATTTACATTCTGTTTTATCCAGACGGTGAATTGATCGATTGATAGTACAATCATTGTAGATGAAAGATGATGTACAAGTGGTCAGTGTTGGTATTTTGTATTCTGATAGCCGCTTGTCATTTGCAAGGTAAGATCAAAAATAAATGTTCAGCATTTTTTGCAAGTTGAGAAAAACTTTTGCGTTTTTGTGTGTTACTTCACATGGTATAAATGTTTACTGAGGGTATAGACACTCTCAACTTTTATTTTCTACATTAGAAATGACAAAATAACGTTATTTCATATTAACCTTTATCAGTAAGCTGATGATTAATGCGTTTAAACAAATTAGTGGGATGCAAAGCTATCTGGTGAGTAAATTCATATTTTCTGGTAAAATTGAAAATATTGATAAAGTTCAGGCTGTTTTACTAATTTTATTGCTTTATATATAGAAGCCCGGGGAGGACCAGTTATTGGCAAATCGAAATATGAAGAAACTGGTCAACCGGAAAATAGAAACACAGAAACACAGAAACCGCAAAACAAGTTTACACTGGAGGTAGAGAATGGAGAGACAGTGGAACATGAAAATAAAGAGACAGTGGAACTACTTAACAAAGAAACAGTGGAACCAGAAAAGAGAGAAACAATGGCACCGGAAAATAATGTAACAACGGAATCATCTAAAAGAGAAACAATGCGACGAGAAGAAGCGCAGGAACCGGAAATGGGAAAAACAGAGGAACCAGAAATCGAAGAAACAGATCAGCCGGAAGTTGAAGAAACGGAAGAACCGGAAAATAAAGACAGAAACGAGCCTGAAAATGGAGGAGGAGGTACTGCACGGATATTGAAATATATTGTGATCAAAGTCATATTCGTACGAAATTAAAAAATAGGATAGTTTAAAACATTGTGAAATAATTGAATATTTTTTTATACTTTTTAGTTACTTACATAATGTCTTGTTATCATTTTAGTATAAATTCTTTTCGCATGTTGTGCTATCATTGTAATACAACTGTTGTGACATTCTAAACGCGTTGACATCACCGAGATAATTGAACAATTTATCTGATATTTTAGAAGAAGGAGAAGAGGGCGAGCAAGAAGGAGTTCAGTCAGCAGATTTGCATCATGAAAAAACTCCGGAAAAAACTGAAGAAGAAAAAGCACTAAACATCGTCTCAAATGATTCTCTCTCCTTACGTCAAAGTAAATTTATTTATATTTCAATTGGTTTTTGAATGTTGAGTCCATATTGTAATGACGTGTTGTTTAAATAATGTACGAGAATACACATCCGAAATAAGTGATATTAAATTGAAAAAAATATATTCAATTATACATAGGCTACATTGATTTTATATAAATACAAAAAATATTTTAAAGAAATATTTAAATTTTTTGTTTGATGTTTTCAGGAATAATTGGTAAATGATTTTTTGACCCTTAAATGTAAACAAAGGTTCAAATGTATCTAATGCTTTCATTTGATAATTGGCTCTAAAAATAGTGAAACATAAAAGAAAATACATAACATAAATTAATTGAACCATTCTGGATAATAATAATAATATATATATCGAAAGGATATTCAGTGTCGGCGAACTATGTATAAAAATTGTGATATACATAATTTAAATTTACTAGTACATTAAATATTATTTGCATAAATAAGAGTGTCTATGGACTTGCAATACTCTTGCAAAACAACATTTGTAAACAGATAAGTTATAGTTTAAAACACGCGTAATTTAAATCACAATAATTTAATACAGCTATTATAGACATAAAATAAGGTTGAAACGATATGTCGGTGTGGTTAATATTTGCATTATAAATATAAAAATTAAAATTGTTTTCAATGATAGTTAACCACTGCCAGGACTTGTAACTTATCTGTTTACAGGTTACAAGTCCATCCGCTATAGTCTCTATACATCAAACTTGTTATTTGATGTATAGAGACTATATTTAAATTTAACTCACTTAATACAATTCCAATTATTAAAAATAGTTTATTAATAACTGTTTTTACAACGAAATGATTATTTAAAATATGTTAAGATTTCTATTACCTTATTGCTTTGTTAATTTGTATTCATTATTTTTCGATAATAACTAGCGGATGGAGAAGGACCAGTTATTGAGAAATCTAATTATGAAGAAACTAGTCAACCCGAAAATAGAGAAACGCAGAAACCGGAAAATAAATTTACAATTGAGGTAGCGCATAGAGACACAGTGGAACCTGAAAATACAGAAACAGTGGAGTTACGAAACAAGGAAACAGTAGAACCAGAAAAGAGAGAAACAATGGCACCAGAAAATAAGGTTACAACGGAATCATCGTTTAGAGAAACAATAAGACGGGAAGAAACACAGGAACCGAAAATAGAAGAAACAGAGGAACCTGAAATCGAAGAAACAGAGCTGCCGGAAGTTGAAGAAACGGAAGAACCGGAAACTAATGACAGAAACGAGCCTGAAAATGGAGGAAGAGGTACTGCACTGATATTACAAAATATTGTGATCACAGTTATACATGTATGAATTAAAAATAGAGTAGTTTAAAGAAAATTGTGAATTATTTGAAAGTTTTTCAGTTGATTAATGAATAATAAAATAATAAAAAAGTTAGAAACATAACTGGGTATGGTCAAGCGATCCTGAGGATTTTTACGGAATAATGGCGGAGGGGAGTCGGCCGGGTTTGACCCCCACGCCATATTCACAAGAAAATTCACTTATAAAATTTCGGTAATGTTTGTGAGTCTAAAAAATATGGAAAAGACCTCAGCAAAGAGAAACAGTATAAATGAGAAATGATGAATGCATTACTTTATTGCTGTTATATCAGTAACAGTGCAACTTTATGTTTTTCTTGATTTAATTGGTTCTTTATATTAAATGTTGTTCTGTCTTTTTCCATTTCATATAGTATTCTTGTTAGCTAAGTTAATTCTAATTTATACAGTTACTTAATTTATCATGTTATAATTTTAGTATAAATTCTATACACGCGTGACGTATCATTGTAATAGAAATGTTGCAACATTTCAATCGCAATAACATAACCAAGATAACTAATTTCTTTGATATTTTAGAAGAAGGAGAAGAGGGTGAGCAAGAAGGAATTCAATCCATAGACTTGCATCATGAAAAAACTTCGGAAAATACTGAAAAAGAAAAAACACTAAACATCGTCTCAAATGATTCTCTCTCATTAAGTCAAAGTAAATTTATCCATATTTTAATTACTTTATGAATTTGTAGTCTATAATTTGACGGTTTCTTGCCAATTTAATGAAATAAGCCTTTAAATAAATGAGATGAAATTGAGAAATTGAAGACATCACACAAAGTAGGCCTAAGTATTATTGATTTCATATAAATACCTCAAACCTCTTAAATGTTTGACATAAGTTTAAATATATCTTAAGTTTTTATTTAATTGCTTTCTCATTATGTAATTGATACAATGTAACTAAGTCATTTTTATGAAATGAATAATTTTATTATAATATTGTAAGTTGTTATTTAATTATTGGAACCTAGTGCACTTTTACATAGTGTTACATAATTATAGTTCACTGTCATATAGTTTTCTGTTACACAATTCACTATTATATTTTCATTGTTACACAATTCAATGCACATATATTCATAGGTGTATGGCTTTCTGTTACATAATTTACTGTTTCATAGCTTACAGTTACATAATTTAGAGTTTCATAACTCACTGTTACATAATTCGCTGTTACATGTAAGCATAGTTCACGGTTTCATAGCCTACTGTTACAGTTACATAATGAGTAAATTGATAAAATTATGAATAAAATCGTTGTTTTGGTTCGGGGACGATTCGTCAAAGGACGATTCGTCAACAGACTGTTTGTCGAGGACTATTCCTATACTGACTATTCTTATAACCCTTAACTATAATCATAACTTTCAGCCTAATCTTATCCCTAACCCTTACCTTAAAATTAACTATTAATCCTACCTTAACCCTAGACCTAACGAATATCCTTGACGAAAAGTCCGTTGACGAATCGTCCTTTGACGAAAAGTTCGCAATACCGTTTTATTACATATAGTATATCAGTAAAAGTGCATCATATTTCTGAGTTCTTCATATCTTCATTTATTTTTTTGCCTTTTTTATTACTTTTTCAAATTAAAGTAATTTTTAATTTGAAAGAGTTACATTCATAATGTCATATAATTATCATTATTATTACAAATTCTATACAAGTGTTGGGCTATCATTGCTATACAAATGTTGTGACATTTCAATACCAATAACATCACCAAGATAATTGAACAATTTTATTTGATATTTTAGAAGAAGGAGAAGAGGGCGAGAAAGAAGGAATTCAGTCAGCAGACTTGCATCATGAAAAAACTCCGGAAAAAACTGAAGAAAAAGCATTAAACATTTTCTCAAATGATTCTGTTTCATCAAGTTAATACATTTATATTTTAAATGTTTCGTAAATATTTAGCCCATATTCTGATGATATATGCCTAATTAATGTAACATAATAACTTTACAAATAAGTGAGATTAAATCGAGAAAATTATGACACAAAGTAAGTTTAATTGATTTCATATAAATCAATACAAAAAAAATATTTTCAAGAAATCCATATGTTTGATCTTTTGTGCTGTAATAGATCAATTATTTTTCGCTCCTTAAATGTAAGGAAATGTTCAATTTAACATCTATATCGTTTTGACTGAATAATTGATACATTAAATAATTAGATTTCATTTTGCATTATATTTTCATTACGTAATTGATACAATAATGCTATGACACTTACAGTAATTGTGCTCGTATCATTTTATTCTTACACAAAATCAAGTAAAATCACAAAAACAAAAAATTAGAATTCTGAGGTCCTTCAAAAACCAATCATAGTCACAGTAAATTTAAATATATAAAAATTTATATTATTAATTAAGCCATGCTAGATAGTAATGACTGTAGCAAGGTTAGCTGGGTATCACTGATGCGAGTGTGAATTATTAATTTTAAGGCGGTAGTAAATTGCCGAGTTTGTCCCCCATCCACGCATTATTTACAGAACATTACATTTTATAATTTCAGTATTTGTCTTTAAACATTTTAAAAAAACCTCAGCAAAGAGAAAAAGTATAAATACGAACTGAGGAATAAAATAATTGCTTTACTGCAATTATATCAGTAACAGCAGCACTAGTGCTTCTTTCTGTCTTTCTTAATTTTTTTGTTGCTTTATATTTATTTATTTATTGTATCTTTTTTAATTTTACGTAGTACCATTTCTCTAATTGCTGAAATTATTTTTATTTTGAAAGAGATACATTCCTAATGTCATATGATATTAGTATTAATTCTACCCAGGTGTTGTACTATCATTGTAATTAAAATGTTGCGACATTCTAAACACAATGACATCATCAAGATAATTGAACAATTTTATTTGATATTTTAGAAGAAGGAGAAGAGAGCCAGCAAAAAGGAATTCAGTCAGCAGACTTGCATCATGAAAAAACTCCGGAAAAAACTGAAGAAAAATCACTAAACATCGTCTCAAATGATTCTCTCTCATTAAATCAAAGTAAATTTATTTATATTTTAAATGTTTCATGAAGTTTTAGTCCATATATCCTGATGTTTTCTTATCTAAATAATATATTATAATAAACCTCTTAAAAGCTGAGATTAAATCAAAATGTGTTATCACATAAAGTAAGTTAAAGTGATTTCAAACAAATACAAAAATATGTTCTAAAGAAATCAAAATTTTGCCAGGAGAAATGCGAAGTTACTTTGAATCAGAAAGTAGTGAGTTCGACTTAAGCAGGGATGTGGATTCAGTGAGTAGTGATGATGACACTTTCTGTGATAACGATGAAACAAGCTCCGAGGCTGACTTTGGACGTAGGCCTTTATATGGACGCAAGCCTATATATTCTGGTTTGTTTACTTTTCAATTGGAAAAATAAAATACCAGTAATATTAATTAACAGATATAATATACATGTGTACGTATGCGAATCCAAATATATAAAATATAAGCTTCTCTCTACACAATAACTGTTTGTAAAATCTATATATATGAATGATTTTCTCCCAAAGGAAGATTAATTAACAGATTGTGTGACAAAAGGCAAAGTATTCACTCATCATACAATGAGTTTAGGTGGAGTTTGCAACATTTAAATCATATCGAACTATATTTCTGGTGACTGATTATAATATATTTATCGATTTTATACCGGTTAAATTGAATCTACAGTTTTTACAATTTTATAATTACAATTTGGCTTTACATTGAGAAAGTAGCGATTGCCTTTACAATTTTTTATGCCCATGCAACTTTAGGCATGTTGATAAAACAAATATGTTAATAGGTTGTGGATAAATGACATAAGGTAGCATTAATTTTTTTGAGCACTGTTATCAATGATCATGCACAATTTTTCCTATAGGCACATGCAAGACTATAATGGCAAAGAATCCTGCGTTATTAAGTGGAGTTTATCTCATACGAACAGCTTTCAGCAGATGTGTCATAAAGGTTCAAACATTTCTTTATTAATCATTTCAATATTTTACTATTTATTAGTTTTTAATACTAAAGAAAAATCAAGTTTTAATATTGAATACAATTTAAAACAAAACTTTTTGAAACAAAATATTGACTGAAAATTAATTGGATCAATCAATATATTTGGAGGCAGATTATGCAGATTATTAAAGATTCAAGTGTTAAAAAGTTGAAAAATAATAACTAACAATGGACTGATTTTTAAGACAAACTATCACCGAATTATAGACTAATTAATTCATTGTTTTTAATTAATCCTAACTCTAATCAGGTTTACTGTGAGATGAGAATCAATGGTGGTGGCTACACTTTTCTGAGTCCAAAAGCTTTGAAGTCTCTGTCAAACAAAGATCTTCAGCAAATGTTTACTGATAAAACTTCATTCGTAATGAGAGAAAGAGATTGTTATTATTCACAACCGCATGCTGTTCTAACTCAACTACCACAGTATCAGTAGGTTTCTTTATTTATCGCACAATGGAAACGTGGTACATTTATTGATACATAAAAACAAAGTGAATATTTAATGATTCTATTATAATACCATCAACAAACAAAGATATCACTGATACAGTAGATTTAACTTCTGGATAATAAGTCAAGTAAATTTTTGATCTAATATAATTTTACTACTAATTAACATCAATATATTAAGAATAAAGAGTATTTTTTTTAAAATGCGTTAAGACATTAGTAGAAAGCTTTCAATTTGGCATACATCCAAACGATTGAATTAGTCAGTATTACAATACATTAATTACTAAAGGCATAATTATAATAGGCAGAGCAAAAGGCACAATAAAAGGCAAATTCATAGAAAAAACTCTCTGCTATTTCTTACAAGTGAAGCAAAATGAAGGAGACAGAGTTTGACATATTTCTAGACATATATGAAATATGCTCACTGTTCAAAGAGATATGTTCTTTTTTGGTTTCCTAAAAAGCGTCCTTGACTAAGACTAGACATTAAACTCTTTGATTTATTAATCCGTCTATAGGAACATACCACTGAAGTTGGGTCTCAATGAAAACCTGGGCTACAGCACTCCTGTAAACAGACCACATCTTGGTCTGCCCTACCTCTACTTCGGCTTTCTACCAATCAGCCAAGCAGCGAGTAGAACAACACAAGGATTACGAGTCAACAACGCATCGCGACAGTTTGCCAACTGTGACAGCACACCGAACAGCTACATTGCACTTTTCCCTAACTATCGTCACAGAGCACCAACTGGCTACGCGTACTCTAATCTGTGGCCTCTCTGTAATGACATTTTGGAAAATTGGATTGCAAGTTATTTCATTGACACAATGCCAATGGAGTTCTTTATGTTCACTGAGATACATTTCGGTGGATGCGGGTGTTACACGCAGACGGACGCTAGACTGAAGTCTAAATGTATTTTCGGAACCAATATTGGTTTTCGTTAATTTTAAAATGTAGTTTTGAAGAGTTTTTGTGGTTTATGGATACTTAAATGTTAAGAATTTGTTTTGATGGTGATGATAATTTAAGGATCAAAAGTGATTAAAATGACTGATGCATAGATTGCGATGATGACATAATATCAGTATTATTATTTTATTATTGTTGCAAATTGTAAATTATAATGTAAGTAGTAATATTATAAATATTAATATTAATTATAAGTATTAATATTATTAATAAATAATATTAATTATATTTTAATAAACAATATTGTCAAGTTATGTAATGTAGCTTTAATATAAGTTGTGTAATCCTATGATTATTTTGTAAATTGTGTGTTAACTTTCTACTTAACTTTCATTTACGTATTTATTTAGTATTTATGTAGAATCTGGTTACTTTTGTCTTTTATTTTTCATTGATATTATAGTCTTTGCCTAAAGTAGTACTGTAAATCTCAGAATTGTAATTTGGAACAACTTTACTGCAAAATAACGCATTTTGATTTCTGAATAAAAAACGCAAATGTTGAAATGATAGTAATTGAATAATGTTGATAATAACAATGTTCTTACGTGATAGAGTATCAGATTATAATGAATCCTTATATTATTAGGAATGCAGTCAGGGTTATGATTATGGATTTCTGATGAAATGTGTAATATTATAATTAAAATTTTAATTAAGGTATAATTTATAATTTATATTGATTAATAATTTTCCGAGCGAAGTCAGAGCCTTATATTAAAAGATACTGATTTGGATAATTTAGTTAATGAAATGTTGTTCTATAGTGTAAAACAATAAAATGATAACAAGTTATCATCAGCTATTCATGACATTAAATTGAATTTCTAAAATCAAGTTTCGTTTACGTGTTAATCTCTGAAGGCGTTCTTCTCCAAGATATATTTCTACTTATGAATAAATGCTTAAAGTTTTATTCATGCATGAGAACCATATTTTTATTCACTTTATTCGGTGTTGTCTACATTTGGTCCGTGCTTTGATGTCTTTCTCTTTGATCTTTCGTTAGCGTTGCTTTGATGTCGTTTGATAGAAGTATCAGCCGGTGTCAGGTTTCAATTTTACATGGACCGTAAAGATATATAACCCTTTATTCTATTGTATTTGAATGTTTCATTTTATTCGCTTGCCCAACACTCACCCCGCATATTTCCAAAAACAATTATTTACTGCACTGTGTTATCTAAAAAAAACATATAAAGTAATTCTCGAAGAGAAAATGGAATTAAAACATTAATACCTTAAGAGCTCATGGAGCTCTCCAGGTGCAGATGAAGATACAGACCACAACTCAGTGGCAATGAAAATGCGAGTAAGTTGGAAAAATGTAGACAGAATAAGACAACAACTGAAATGGGATCAGTGGCGTAACAACCTGACCACAGGCCCCACAGCAAGTTTTTGTACGCGGGCCCAATAAATAATTGTTCACTGAAATTCTTTTATTTTGAGTCGGGCCCGGGCCCCCCAACACGCTCGGGCCCGCAGCATTGCTGTAGCTGCTACCACGGTAGTTACGCTACTGAATGGGATGCATGCAAATTAAGAACCAATGAAAATGCATTTCGTAAATGCATAGAACTTTTAATATGCGAGAAAGGTGTAGAGGTAGAAGAGAAATGGACAAAACTGAAGGATGCAGTAGTAGAGAGTGCAGCTATTCGTATAGGATATAAGAAGGGAGTCACAGTAAAGAAACCTTGGGTAACAACGCCGATGATTGATAAGGTAAAAGAGCGAAGAAGATGGAGAAGCTGTACTACACAATATGGAAGGAAGATGTACAAGAAGATGAACAATGAACTAAGAAGGGAAACACTGAAAGCAAGAGAAAATGGTGGTCTAATGAATGTAAAAAATTTTAAATTGACAGATTTTGTAGATCGGATTTCAGGGTATTTTTAAGAAAGTTTCATTGGTGGAAAATTTGAAAAAGGGCATTTTTTACACAAGTAAAGTATTGCACTGAATATTGCACAGTCGGACATGTTATCCAATTGAACAAAATACAAGAAAATGCCTGAATCGACTTAAAGTGCAAAAAACTAGAAAAAAATATCCATTTATTCTGAAAAATATTTTAACGAAATCTGTTTGTGAGTAAATGTCTACACTGGGATCACGTTCTCGTCTATTCCTGACAGAAAGAAAATGCACAACGGCCAATCTTGGATCATAGTGAGCTATTCCCACTCCATTCAAGGCAATGTGAAGTCGTGTATTGATTGTGTTAGAGTTCATACAAGTGCTTTGATCGTCCACAACCAAATTGTGACGTGATATTATTATCGCAGTTTGTTCTGAATGTGATGACAATGTCGCAATTGCTGCCAACACCTTCTGCATTAATCCTGTACAAAGTGGTATCAACTGGCAGAGACGAACCGACAATGAACATCCAAGAACAGCTCCGGCGGGAAGGTATGAAGGATCAAGGATCCTCAAAAACCTTTTTCAATGTCTTTATCTTGGCCTCAAACTCTAAATGCTAGCTTTGGTCTTGGACAGCAAGGCATCGGCCTTGCTCTTGTCGTTGAAGAAAAGTCATTGGCCTTGTTATCGAACGAGGCCAAGAACCAAGACCAATATGTTTTTTTTAATATTTATCAATTATCAATTAGCCTACTATTTATGAAGTCGACTGGCGCGCTGCTTGAGCAGAAAATTCTCATAACAATAGCCTTAAATGAAAGCGAAAACATTTGACAGATTCGATGATAACTGAGATATAAACTGTAGACTTGTAAGCAGATTTGTTCAATTTAATATGTATGTTTATTTTTATGCCGATAATTATGTGTTCCTTAGATTATTTGACTATTCTGCAAAATATTAAATAAACTGTACAGCCTACAGTAAATGATTTATTGACAATTGGAAAATAACTTTATTTAATTATTAATGCTCTTTCTTCGTCTTGATCCGGACAGTGCAACCTGTGATTACGGTCGTATATTATTTGATCGTTCAATTTTGTGTCAAATCGGGTTATTATTAAAAATATATTTTTGATCCAGTTATAGTCTTGGCAATTATAAAAAAATCTTTGATCTTGTCCTTGAGAAAAAGTACTTGGGCTTGGCCTTGGCCTTGCCATCGAAGTTTTTTGAAAGTCTTGGCCTTGATCCTGGCCTTGATGCCTTAGGTCTTGGCCTTGGTGTTAGAGTCATCGATAACAAGTATGTTATAACCTAATATAACAAATTGGCCTAATTTAATTTGGCAAGTTTCAAGTCTAAGGATTCTACAAAGAAAAATCCGAAAATTCCGAAAAGTCAATGCACAAGGCCTTCCTCACCACCGGGCCCTTGTTCATTGCACAACCTATTTCTACGCCACTTTTGACTGGATAGACATAAAAATGATCAATCAACTGTATATAAAACAATAAGCGGTAATTATGGTTGAGGATGGATACTCAGAACCAGGAAATATTGGAAGAGAAGTGAGTCAGGGATGTCCACTGTTTCCTCAGCTATTTTCAATATATGCAGAGATGATGATGATTGAAGCACTAGTGAAGGACTAGTGAATTGAAGAGCCAGTGGCAGACGTCAGATTTGCAGATGATCAGAGTATGGTTGCTGGAAGTGAAAGGGAACTTCAAGGAATGATGAATAGAGTGAATGAAACAGCAAAGAGGTATGATATGAAGATTATTACACAAAGTCAAAACAATGGTAGCTTCAAGAACTGGAGGTGATGTAGTCAATATCACAATAGAAGGACAAAGAATCGATCAAGTCAATCGATCAAGAATTTAATACCTAGGATCAATAATAACATAATAGATGTATTAACGACATTAAACAACGAATAGGAATGGCAAAAGTAACATTCAATAAAAGGATAGAATTTTAAAATGTGAAGACAAATGAAGAAGTACTTATGTGTGTAGGGAAAATTAGACGTCTTGTTAAGAAGATAAAAAGGAAGAATAATTGAATCGGGCATGTTTTGAGAGAGGAAGATTTTTGAAAATTGGTGACTGACGGGAGAATGGAGGGTAGACCAAGGGAAAGGCCAAGGTTGGGTGTGATTGATGATCTCAGAGTATGAAAATATGCAGATATGAAGAGAAAGCAGAGGATAATGAAGGCTGGAGGGTTTGTATGCCAACGACTTGCGTGAGACAGGGAACTGATGATGACAATAAACCGTCATTATATATAAACTAAATAAAAACAAATTAATAAATGCAAATTCTTTTAGATTAAAAATATCTAATTTAAATTATAAATTTCAATAATTAGATACGTTATAAATAATTATTCGCTTGAAATATACAATTCGTAATTGTTTATCCAATATCCTATACGTTATTATATTCTAAGATGAGAATGCATTATAACAATAACAAATTAAAGACAATTGCAATTATTTGGTGTTGATTTGGACCAAAAATCAAACATTCAAATACTGCCTCTTATTATTTCATGCTAATTAATGAATTATTTTGGACTTGAAAGATAAAACCACTTCAATTTACAATCTAGGGACGTTGGGAGATGGGGCGATCGCTTCCTCACCCCCCCCCCCCCCGTACATAGTTTATATATTATTGAAAATATATTAATTGAAAGCTTGTAGGCATTATATAGATTATTATTGCCTTTAATGCATAAACTATAGCCAGGAAATATAAAAAATGTGTTTTGAATTTTAAAACTATCTACATTAAAAATATTTAAAAAAAATCTTTTCTATAATATTAAGTATAAAATAACTGTATACTAATTGAATAATTTTGTACTCAATATTCAAAAAAAGTAAGTGGGGAAAATTAACAGTGGGGGATCCGTAGCGGGCGATGGGAATGATTTCCGCCCACCTACATAGTTGACATAGTTTTTCTAACAAATAAATTTAAACTATGCAGGCAGCTTCTATACAAATATATTTCATTGTTCATAAATCATAATGTCATAAAATCTTGTTCAAAACTTCAAAATGTAAAAAATGTGTTTGTATTATATAGTGCCATAATGTGAAGAAGAAAAATCATTCGACACCCTAAAAAATGTCAGCTGTTTATTTAGGATATTTATGAAAGAAAACACCACGACTGAAAGATATATAGGCTAAGTTATTGTGTATTGCTACTGAAAATCTGAAAAAATCGTCCGCTCCCCACCCTAATTGATGGCCTAGATCCGCCACTGTTCGGCATGAGAGTGGCGCGTTTTCTGAAAACAAATATGATAGCCTTTTTAAACTTTTTGATATCTAACGCGGAAGTATATATTTTTCAAGTAGCTTTTCATACATAGTGAATTATAGCCAATTTTAATTAAAATAAGATAACAACAAAGAAAGTATGTATATGCTTGCAAATAACATATGCCTGTACTTTTTCATTCTCTAAGTCTAAAGTAAAATTAGTTTCTTTGTCTATATATTTAAAAATAGCTATTAAATAATATCTCAACGTAAATTTTATTATGCATTATAAATAACAGACCTACTCACAAGCAGTAAAGCTTTCTAATATGATATTTGTATCAAGTTTGCATTATACTGGTTAACTTCTCGTTTAATTAATTTACTTACTGGTTATATTATAGTGAATTATTATTCATTTGACGAATAAAAAGTTATCTAGACTTCTTGTTTAAGATAATTTCACTAATTAATTAACAGTACGATAGCCTTAATTATATCTAAAACTTTTTCTTGGACTAAGATCTAATATTCAACCTACTTAATTACATAGAACACAAATAAACCTCTTGTTAAGTCATCAAATAACTGATAAGAAATGCCACAGATATATTTACTAAGTAACATCATTGTAAGTTCATATAAATAAATAAGCTCACAATTTAAATATTCATCAGTATTATTTAAAGCAGCATAACGCTTGCTACGCAATACCTGCTGCAATTGGTTCTCTAGAGTTTCTTTAGTTGTAGTTCTTTAACGATATAAGTATCGTTGATTTA
>JAQIXG010001857.1:0-19851 GCA_034700105.1 Oconnorella tubifera | reverse complement strand
GGGGTAGATCGTCCGCATTGTTAAGTCGTCAAAAAATAACTGAAAGAAAAAGTAGTGTAATAATCATTAAAATATTAATGATTATTAATATTTTAATGATCCCCCCTAGATAAAATGTAAAATTTAGACCCCGGAACCAAAATCCTTCAGACTGAAAATAAAATTAAGACAAAACTTATTGTCGAAGAAATTTAATTCTTCACATCGTTAAAAATATCGAATTACTCTATCATCCAATCATAAAAAATAATTGAATTATAAACTGTAATTCAACACAAAATTACAATATCTAGTTAGTATAGTACATAAAAACTTACCGTAATTAATTTTCGGTTATATTGCGATAATATTTTTGACACAGATAACTATATAGATAACTACACAGATAACTATAAAGATATTTTTGACACAGATTCGCTCGTTAATTATACACAGAGATTATAAATAAAACTAATGACACTATTAATGCTTAATAATATTCACAAGTTACAGCGATATTATCTACAAAATTCACAGTATTCACACGCCCGACAATAATCGTTTAATAAAATAGAATAAAAATGTAATAAAATGCTATTTAATATTCAACACAAAATAGCATTTTAATCGCATCAAATTATAATTAGGCCTTTAATGTTTTCACTGCGCATTCTTAAAATGTTGCAAGAATAATTTAAACATTTAATCTAAAAGAGTTTCACACAAATAAAGTTCACGCTTAAAATCTAGAAATATATATAAATATATAAAAATTATAGGCTTGTTACAGAATAACAGTTTGTAATTAAAATGCAAAGAAAATACTTTCGTTAACATTAAGATACGATGCTTTAAAGATTTTGAAGATTCGAATATAAATTATCCGTTCACATAAATTTTAAAGCTTAAATGAACTTAATTTATTTGATGCGTATAAAAATAAAACGTATTTCGCATAAAGTTTAAATACAAGCTGGCCAAAAATTTCTTTATAAATCTAATATAGTAAAATATTCTTAAATTCTTCTCAGTTACACAAAAATCGGGAAGTTGCCAGCTTTTGTCAACTGATGGAATTATAATTTAATACAAATATTTCATAATTTCAAAGAGAAAATGATTTTATCAATAATAAAAAATATATTTTGCACATTTAAAAGTACCATTTAAAGTTATTGAGACTTTTAATTGAACTTTTTTTGTTTCTTTTTGTCCTTATTACTTCTAGAATAATATACAATTATCTTAAAATATACTCAAACAAAGTACATTAAAAATTCTAGAGATTCTCAATTTTGCCTACTCTTATTTACTGCCACCCACTGCTGTAAATCTTATTTAATTAAAAAAAGTTAAAAACAGTTGTGCCTTACACTGGATACAACGCATCACGCTGATGAAATATTAATAAAATAATTTAAGTTCTGATGTCCTTGACTATAATATTTTTAATTTTACACAATACTTATTTCATACTAGATCTTTCAATAAATTAAATAATGATTATCTAGTATGATGCTACACTACAATTATCACATTTGCATATAAGATGTGTAAAAAATTAGTATTAATACCGTTCTACCCACTATACAGATTAAAATCAAGAAAATAAATATTCACAGAAAAATATCCACTAATCAATATGTAAATAATATCCTAATCTTTAATTCTACCACAAAACTATAATATGAACTTATCCTTCATGGATAGTTTCTCATCTTTTTGCAAATTTTGTTTTAAATTGACCTTTTTGTGGATATTTTTCCATTAACTGCAATTTACAATAAGTTTTACCACCGCAATTGTCACTAAGTTTTAAGAATTACATAAAGCAATTTAATATTAAACTCATCATGTCATGAATAAAAACGATTAAACAACATCGAAATCACATCTAAAATATGAACACCAGCGTATTTTATATTTTTCACATTGTTTATTGTCAAAAAATCGAGCTTAAAATCATATTTATACGTCCTTAGAAAATTCATCCTTTGTGAATTCCGTGATTGCAATGGATGGCTTTGAAGTACTGAGCTCTGCTTGTTCTTCAGGTTGCTCCCATGGAATATCAGTGATAGCGATCCATGCTTCAGGATCACTAAAGATCTCTGTGCTTCTCGGCTGATTCCAGATTGGCAATAGAAGGATTAATCCTACAATTAAGGAAACTGATTCTGTCTAATTTTCCAGATACCAATTATTCAAAATACAAGGTTTATACTCTGTTAATTGCCAACATTTGAGTAACTACAAAGTCAAATAATTAAAAATTATATTTTCTTATATATCTAAGAATAATCTTTCAGTCAGAACAAAATATAACAAAATGCCTTAAAATAGTGTAAATGAAATTTAAACTATTTTAGCTTTTATACTAATTTGTCATGCAGTATGTTTTTCTTGTTCCCACACTCTATAGTTATATTTAGGTACAGCAGCTAAAATAGCAAAAATATTATTAACCAGTAATGGTTCCACCAATTAGCCCTGATCCCAGACTAACAGCGAGTCCAGCTGCTTGATAGCCTGCCTGCTGTCCTACCGTGCCTCCAGAGCCAAACACCTTCAGGCGCCTATAATTAACAGCAGAGCAATAGTATAATACTATACAAATCACAATACTTTTCTATTCAATCAGTATTCCATTACAATTTAATTACACAATCATGCACTTTCAGCATAATTTTCATCACTACAATAATGCTCTTTCAAATTACAAACTAAAGCTCTACTAGTATTAGCCAGAAAATATGACTTACTTATTCTTGCTCAAGATGCTTACTTCACCAGATGTATCTATTGTCTAATTAAGAATTTAAACTGTTTAATCCGTTGTTTACGTAATAAACAGCAACCGTCTTGAATATTAAAATACAAAATGGTTAATCCAGACAATAAGCTAAAAAATATAAAATTTATTTATTAAATAAATTGAGTGAATTTATACGAATTCTACACACCCGTCTCCGTATAACTCACTGGTTGCCACACCACCGGCTATTATGCTCCCCAGTCCAGCCATAATACCAGGCATTCCGTGAAGATTATGAACACCACATGTGTCGTGAAGCTTGATGGTACGTCTCAGGAAAGGCTGGGTAACAAGAAATCATTTACTGACAAAATTATTTGACAAACTTGAGGATTTATTGATTATTAATTGACAATTAAAAAAATCATTATGTTAACAAACTGGTTAAGTATCTACTCAAGAAGGATCGATGTTTTGAAACACATGCTCACTAACTTATCAAACAAGCTTATTATCTTGCCAAGCTAGCTCATTGTCTTGAAAATAAAGGTTATTTATTGTACCCTCAATTATTGTGGGTACATAGGAACAGTCATGCAATGGAGTATTTACAATAATCAAAAAAGACTGATCACTTCAATCGCTGGTGACACCTGCAAGGAAATACCTATCACTGATACCGTGTGATACCGTCCATCTTTCAGTGACAATTCATGAAAGAAATATGATAGCGGCATAAATCCGATTCCAGCACACAGAGTCCATTTTTTCTTAAAACTAGACTTTTTCTCAGATGAGACAAGTACTCATTTAAATGTTCCCAGACAATTAAACGCATGAGTTAATCACTGAAATTGCATGACTAGAAATTGATTCAGGGTAACTTGCATGAGTTCCATCCATATTGTTATATAAAATTATTGTATGTAACTTTCTAAGTACTTAAGATTACCGTAAGATAAGTATATCCTAGTACAGAAACAGTTCCGGCAAGAGATCCGATGAGAATAGCGGCCCAGGGTTCAATTATCATTTCAGCCATTGTACCAACAGCAACGCCACCTGCCAACGTAGAATTCTGTACATGAACCTGTCAAGATAACATAAGCATAATAAGCCTATCTTTCGAATCATTTCAACTAGTTTTATTAGATTTTTGGATTTACTAAAAAAAAAATTTTTGAAGAAAACAATACAGTAAATACATTATAAATTATCAATAAATTAGCTTAAATATCTTTATAAATTATCATTAGCAGTAAACGCAAAACTTTTCAAGCAACTTTAACAAAAATCAAATTTGTTGATGAGGGATAAAATGTGAAATGACTAACCATGCTAAACTTTTCTTTATTAACCAATGACGTCATAGCGAATGCCAGCATGACAGAGGCAGTGAGAGAGTAGTAAGTGTTTACGATGGCTCTTATTTTACCTTCATCGGTGGCAGTGGCCGCATTGAAACTAGGATACAAGGTCCATAGAAAAAGTGTGCCTGAATAAAGATATGAAATTCATAGATTTACAATTTTTTTAATCGTGTAATGTTTTAATTTAATAATCATCATTGATTCTAAGTTAATTTTCATGCAATTTCAACAAAATCTTAATTTAATGAATCAGCAGTGAATTTAACGATCTTAAATTACTCTAAAATATGAGTAAAATTGTGGGATCAGTATAAATGACTAAATGGAATACAAAATATTGTTTGAGATGATTAGATAAATGAATTTTAAACAATGACTCGTATAAAATGATACAGAAATATAAAATTATACTAAAATATATAATCAATATTATCATTTGTTTATAATTATCAGCTATGTGTATAATTAATTTATTATCATTAAATATTATTAACTACATGGCAGACAGAGCGGTCAACTGGATAAAAAAAATGCTGACAAAATTTAACATTCTTAGAACTTTCATGACAAGCTGAATTTTGTAATGACAAATTTTCTGCAATAAACTATTGAAATCAAACTAAAGTTCAAAAGAGTCATATGCCAGTTTCAGACACATTAGCCTAATTAATATATCGCCAGTTATAATTGTAAAATTGCATTCGAGTCAATGCTTTACTGCCTCTGATTCTAATTATTCATAGAAATGTTTACAGGCCAATCATTGCAGAAATAATATTATCTGGTTAATTCCTTAGAATCAGTAGATTTATTTCATTTTATACTTTTAAATTAGCTTTTAGTTTTTATTTATATCTGGCTTTTATTATTTGCCTTGACGTCGTACTACTAAGATTTACTCGTGATGAAGCCAGTTAGTAATCTTGTCAATATAGCTCTACTAATGTCATAGGGATAAATTCTGGTTTAATGGAAAAAGACAATAAACATTGCAGGGACAAGGCCTGAGCCTATGATGATAAGAGCATTTAAAATCGTTCTAACAAATTGTAAATAGACCCATAGCTTATGTCAGATTTTATATATATTATACAGAATGTAGCCGCTTTGAAACATTTCATTAAATTTAATTAATTCATACAAAGCGATTTAAAACATAACCAAATGACTTTTAAGTTCAATGTAATAACTACCGCCTATGTGCGTGTTCTAGCATAAATTTATATCAAACTTCTGTTAAGTAACACAGGTATGTGAAGTATGTGATTAGATACAAAGTCTCAGATATCCAGCTGAAACTGTTCCTCTACAATGCGATTACTCACCGACCATGGCGAAGATATCTGAGTGATAAACAGAGCATTCTTTAGTAGCAGACGCTTTCTCGACATCTCTGTTACGATGAAGAACTCGAGATACAGCCAAACCAAAGTACGCACCAAATGTGTGCACGACTAGAGAGCAACCTGGATCATCAGTCTGAAACATAAAAAGTATTGAAAATAGCTTCGCTAAATTTTGCATTAACTATCACCTATTTTGAGCAAGGATAAGTAATATTATGATTAAACTTTTATCAGTTAAACTGAAATAAAATAAAGATTCTAAAAATTTAATGTGAATTCAGTTTTAATCAATTTTTGCAATTTAAAATCATTTTTAAAAACTATTAATATTTAAAATAAGTTTTTTGATTTGAAAGATTAAATAGTTTTTCAATGATTTAACTATTTTAAAATTTAAAACCGTTTACCAACTTCTTACAAGTTACAGATACATCGTTTCTTACATATGTCGACAACTGATTGGAAATATAACTCATAGTTACTCGAATATTACTCGATATTATTAATGATAACTCTAATTTAAAGGTTTCTCTAACCTTGAGGAGATCGTAGACCATGAGACAGTTGACATTGTAAACAGTCATCTCCATCATTCCCATGATAATCAGTTGAAGTGGACTGACCTTACCCAGCACCGCGCCAAATGAAATGAGAGCAGAAGCGATACCAAAGTCTGCGTTTATCATCCTACACAAAAAACAGAAATTTTGTCAAATTAAATAAATTGTTAAAATTGATATATATAGAAATAAACACTGTCATGAGAGTAAGATTGGAAAAAGTTGACATTATCTCTGTTACAACATCGACTTAGGCTTATATTGATATTTTTTACTTAGATCTGCAAACAATATTTATTCTTTCATCTAATACTTAGAACTTGTACGGTTAATACTAACATAGTTGCTACTGTATACAACATTTACAACAACATAATTTTTGAACCATATATTGTTTAGTTTATTCTCTTTTTATAGATTAAAATAAGATGTATCATTAGTTTTATCCGATTACTTATTAGCTTGATCCGATTACATATTTGTAACTAAAAATTACTTGATACTTTACATTTCTCGTTCTTTTGAACAAAAAGATAAAATTCTTTTATAACTAATACAATACTGTAAACCATACTGTAATGCATTGCTATAATTCAATACTAACGATACAATATTGACGTAGATGTAATAATCAGACTGCAGTCTCAGTCTTCTGATCCAACCATCAGTCAGTGTGGCCCATTGAATGCAAATAGAACCGAGAAGAAAGTTAAATCCAACACTGCTGAACCCGTAACGCTTAAGGAATGTCATGAGAAAACCAAACCCAACAAACATCATCACATGAATGTCCTGGTATACTGTAACAACAAATGAACAAGAACTTGTTTTCCTTAAGTATTGACTTTTTCTGAATAATTGACTCCTGAATTCATTTAATTACTGACAGTATATTATGTTATACAGATTCAACTTTTGGTTTCCATCTAAGACTTGATCTTACTGTATACATGTCTTGATTATAATTAACTCTGTATTTTATCTTGTATTATTTATGACTTGTTATTATGTCTCGTTATTATATCTGATTGTATATAATTTTATGTTTGATATTTTTGTAAGTATTATTTCCTAATGAATGGAAACATAAAAACAAACAACAGGTACTTCTAGTAAGTTTTCAGGACTGAAAAAGAATAAACAAATATTATATTAATACTAGTGTAAACGTTGACATCATAAATCAAGTTTACGACAATCATTCAGTTTTCATAGAATAAGCTTAGCACATTCCTTTATATAATGTAAAGCATAAAAGCTCCATAGCACTTAGCTAATTCTTTTGCCAGATGCAATCTCACCAAATAGAAAGATACAATATAATTTTATTACATAACAATTAAGATATTTGTCATCGCCTAGACAACTTATTTATAATACCTTATTTACGTTACTTTAAATAAAGGACCACAGTACAGCAGCTTTTATAAATTTCAACAATCACCGAATGAAGCTAAATGAAGAATGTTATATCTTGCAAGACATCAAAAGATTTAATAATAGACTGTGGTCAAAAGAGTTTTATAAAAATAGAAAAAATGGAAAGATTTATGGTGTGACGTTTACAATTTTACACCTAAATACTATAATTATAATTAACCTGTAGAGTGATAAATAGTTGCACTAAATAGTAATAAATAGTATATAATGGTGTATGCCTTAAAGATGAAATTAATCAATATGTCGGTCAAAGTTTGAACAGTTTACGGTACATAGATAAACTTTACCAAAAATAGTATTTTGATCGAACTTCTCTTTCATTCATTATCTTCAAATAACATGCGCTTAAGTTGACATATTCTGTGTCAGATTTTAATTTAGGAAATGATCAATTTCAAATGTTTAAAATTAAATTTTTTTAAATTGAATAAAGTATATTGTAACAGAAAAGATTGTCATAAATATCATATGTACTCATTGTCATGTAGATGATATCAATACATATCTAAAAATTGTGATATTTGTAATGTTTGGGTCAAAAATTCAATGATGGAAAGCTCATAAAATATACATGCTACAACTATTTTAAAAAAACCAATTCAAGTGCATTGAATAAATGTATCTTATAACTATAATAACAACAAAATTTGTACAAGTTTTCAATACAAAACATAAAAACGCATGTACCACAATCATTTATCAAAACTTTTATATTTAACTTACAGCGCTCAGCATACAGAACAATTGCCAATTAGTTGGTCTCATTATTATCAAATAATATCAATCACCCATTGTCAAACGCTTTGTTTTCAAAAGTTTGCTTATTCTCAAGACTCTACCCCCAGTTTCATCGCCCCTCACTCTCCTTATTAGCCTACGCTAATACAGTATCGACTGTATACTTAAATAGAGTTCATTGCAAAAATAATTCAATATTTTACTAAAACATTTTCTTGCAGGTGAAATTTTACGCATACTAGATATACAACAAAATGTTGCGCAAATATGCTATAAGTCTGAACCGCGTTTCGTTTGCTGTTTTTATCAATTTAAAAGTGAAATCCCAAACAGACTGTAAAAGTAAAAACTATACGTAGAACAATGGCTCACTTATGTTTGTAATCCTATCTTAATATTAGTAATGTATCAGCAGTAGCTTGATCATTGATCAATGGCGACAAAATAACAAGAGGATCCACGTGAGAATTCAGTCCCTTGCAGTAGCACGTGTTCAAAAAAGAGCATTAACAAATGTATAGACGCATTAAAGAAAATACAAACACTGATTTTTTTCTCAAAATTAAGCAACTTATTTTTATTGGTAAGCATATATTTATGTAGCAGTCATGCAAAGCGATGAAGCAGTGACAGTCAGTGTACGAGTGTATATTCAATATACGAGCAGGCCTATATGGAATATGTTTAAGTATGAATAAGCCTACATATATGAATAGTATATTAGCCATTTTATTTGCTTGTGACGATACAACCGCTCAATAAAGATCTAATATTATTTGTAATAGTAATTAAAATACATAATAGCAACGTTTAATTAAAAATCAATTACAAGATATCCAAGATTTGCAACTCAAAGATAACTGGGATGGTAAATGTAGTCTGCAGACGGCATGTGACGAGTCAATACTAATTTCGTGACCTATAAGCTTGACAATTCGCGAATTGCTCCAGTGAAAACTTGAAATTACAGAATAGCAAATAACAAAACGCGGGATGTTGTGATACTAAGTAATATATCCATGACAATGATAGCGCAGATAGAAGACTGGACTATAGATTCCGTACCACAAGACAACTCTGATAATAATCATTATCAAGATCTTCATTATCAGTAATTTCTTGTATTACACATCGCCGACGACAATCAAACGGTGCATCACTTCATACAATAAGCAACAACTTCAGCAAAATTTTAACAATTTTCAACAACACGGACGGGTTAGATTTAAAACATTAAAAGCAATGTTACGCAATATCTGAAGTTTAAACCTGTCACTTTTTCAACAAATGATAATCTTGCTTCAATGGTCCATGAAATGTTTGCTATAAATTATTCAAAACGATTCAAATTCCAAGCTCGTTTTATTATTTCGTCAAATTTACTAGGACAATTTTTACATGTGGTATTGATAATTTGTAAGTTTCATGAGATTAGCATTTGCGAAACGATCCTGAAAAAAATACCATTTACAAAGAAATATCATATTTATTTGTAAATCAACTTTATCATCATTAGTTTGCGTATTTAAAATATGCAAACTAATGATGATAAAGTTGATAATGACTTCAATGACACGTATGAAAAAATTAACATTAATATGATGTTAACGATAACAATGATTCTAATAACCTCATGATATAAACACGATTATGCTAAACTGATGATAACTAGTGTTATAATAACACAATTTTTTAATTACATTAATACTTATAATAATAATTTTAATTTAGATAAACTGCTAATATTATCAATTATTATTAATTATCAAATAATAATTATCAAAAAAGATAATAATAATAATCAAAATTATTATTTTATTTAAATAATAAATAAATTATTATTTAAACAATAATAATAATTATCAAAAAAGATAATAATAATTATCAAAATTATTCATACGTATTAACATATGAATAATTTTATCTCTTATATTTAGATAAAATTATTCATATGTTAATACACTGAATAAAATGTTTATATTTTATGGCTTACATGCATAGTTATCTGGAATATGATTGTGTGAATCTATCTTATGTTGAGCCCTGATCGTCTCATTATAGACCAACTGAAGGACAGGTGGCTGGGTGACTGTATTGTTTGAAGCATTAACTGATGATGGATCTTTCACTAGAACCGTGCCGATCTTTAAGTCAATGAAAAACAACAAGTAATCAATTACAGGCATTCTTAAACACTAAATAAAAAGCTGAAAAGATCAATTAATGAAAGAAAACAGTTTAATAAATGTAGTTTTGTTTATTTAATATATTTATTTCTATAATTACAAAAAAATGAAAACACGAAAAGAGTAACAGAATAAGAGAGAAAATCAACAACAACGATTAAGCATTAACTTAATTCATGATACAAAAAATGAATTGTTTATACTTAAAATAAAAACAATATCATGTACAGTATATAATACAATATTAATATAATCACAAGAAATTCAACTAAATTTTCATTACTAATACTTTTTTTACATTAAATAAAAGAATTAAACTTATAATTATAGACTGTATTCTTACTTAAATAGAAATTATGACATTTCTATCAACAATCATGACCTTTTTTACCAAACTTTAAGATGCAAAAAGCTTTGAAATAACACTTTAATGTAATTAAAGAGTTACTTAATTAAATTAAAATGTAAATGAATTATATTAGATTTAGGAAATTTAGGCAATGTTCCAAATCGGTGCAATATTATAATATTTGTTGCATATCTTAAGGCTAAATTACAAAATTATATTTTAACAATCAGTGATTAATTGAAATAGTTTGCATTACTTGAATGCTCAATGCTTGACGACATGACACTAAATCAATGAACAGAAATAAATAATAACTGCATTTAGTTAGCATGTAGATAAGGAAGCAAGGCTACCTATATCACGTTAAAAAATCGCATAAAAAAGGGGAGTGTAACACATAAATTGTGTTTCACATAATTTCTTGACGATTGTACAATTTCATATTTGACAAAATTTACTCTGGCTTTGCTAAAACTCATAACTTGTTATTTATACAGAATGACAATTTCCATTAATAATTGCATTAATCTTGTGATTAAGTTAGAAAAGAAATGTATTCAGATGTACTCTTTCAGAAACGTAGCTAAGGACGGGGATGTGAGGGCTATAACTCTCTCCCACCCATTAAAGGTAAAAAATAATGTTTTCAGTGTTAAACGAGTCAGATTACAGATTATTGATAACCCTCCCCCCTCCCCCTCTTGTAAAAATTTAGTGCAAATATTTAGAGAAGACATGCGTGTAGAGATCAAAAAGAGAGCTATAATCTGATATTTTTGAGAACAAAAAATATGATATTTTTTCCTATAAGTAATAACTTCATTCATTTAAATAAGTACCATTTCATTTATTGTGAAAAAATCAAGTGAATTACACTATTAGGGCTACAAAGTCTCTAAATAATGTTATGCACATGCCTAATGAGTATTATATTTATATATTTATTATTAATTCAAACTATTTAGTAAGTTGTAGACAACAATGTATATTTAGAGCTCTTTTAACAACAGCATATGTCATCAACAGACAGGCAATAATAATAATAATAACAACAACACACAATACATAAAAGTTCATTGAATTGATACTATCAATGACGAACATATGCGATTTATCATTTATGAAAAGAATTTTTAAAAATATTTTCTTCAACGTATTCAAAATAACCCACGCGTTCTCAGACAAGTATGTAAATATGAAGACAGATGTACAAACTCTTAGTCACAAGGAGTGAAATAATATACACCTAGCTATATTTAAATCCATTATCATGTAAACATCTATAACAAAATATTTACATTTAATTTATTTATTTGGTAATTTATTGAGAGTATTTAGTTCAATAATTATAATCTCACTAAGTTTCTGTACTTTTCATAAACAAAACGCTGTCAGTAATAGCTGGGCTTTTGTGCATGCAAGGATGTTGTCGACTTAATTAAAGCAGTAACAGCAGGATTTCTATTTACAACAATTTCAAAAGCACAAGTGCATTCAACTAAACCATAGTAACTGGAGTAAATTATTATTCATTTGCATTATTATGGGACAATATTATATTAACTCCATTGAAAGAGAGTATCTACAATAGTACAAATAAATAGATATAACTAATAAATGAATCAATAATATAACAAAATAATTCATATACTAAAAAATGTTCAAACTTTTAACTTTCTGTATATTAACTGTCATAATTGCTTTTATTATATCAAATTGTAGAAGAACTAGAAAATAAGAAATGTGGAGACTTAATTTACTTACAGGATAGTCTGGCATGGCGACACTTTCATACCGAACAAATACACCGAAGAGAACGATGCAGATGGCTTCAATGATGATGATGAAGAAGGCCAACTTGCCTCTCTTCCAACCACAAATCTCATCGCAACCTTCAGGCTCAGGCTCGTTGTGAATATGGACGCGTGTCGTAGCCATGTTTACGAAATCTTTCTCTTTAAATCTGAACAAATCTGTAATGAAGTCATTCAGAGGTTTTATAACTGTTAATTTTCATAGAGCGAATTTTAATTTTAAGAGTTTAGTTAGTTGTTTTCTGTTTCAGTTAGTTGAAATTTAAACATGATTCGCAGTAATCATTGTGGTTAAGTAGTTACACGGGTTGTATCGGTATTTACGCTTGTAACAATTATTTATTATTTGTTTATTATTTTAAAAAGATAACTCGAATTATGATAATACAAAAAGTAGAGTTTTATAACTACTGTAAACTGTATGACAATCGTACAAAATTTATAAAGTACAGATATTTTATAATTATTTACATCGTTTTAACTACCGGTACGCTACATATCAAACTTTCCCAGTAACACTGTTATCGTTATAATAAAAGTTTTATGCATTAAAAGCATATTAAAGAGCTTAAAAAACCTGCTAATGTATTTAAAAAAATGCAATTCAATAAATAAATAATAGGCCTAACTATTATGATCTACTAAATTATTACAGAAATAACAGTTTTGTCATAAAACTAATAAAATTTCAATTATACCTTGTATCTTTAAATTGTCAATAATGCAGACATAAAAGTTTAACGATTATATAATATCACAAATTCACACACTCGAGTTTAACGATCTTATAAATTATGTAATAAAGGCCTATATATCTGCTTAAATAAAATATTTGAACTTAACAAAAAGAGCATTACAGTAAATAATAAAACGAGTACTCTACAAATATTATGTAACTGCAGATAATCATCCATAGAAAACTTACAATAGTTAAAAACTTTGCAGCTGCTACTAATTTTAATCAGTATAACGTTATAATATTACTCGCACGCAGCGAAAGAAACAAATTGCATTGAAAATACACTAAAAGTAAATATAATTGCTGTTTTGCTAGCAAAAGACTCTAGTTAGATTCATTTTACGAATAACATATTTGTATTTATATTATATTTATATTTATATTTGTTGATATTATCACTCAGGGTTTTTTCTACGGTGTATTATAAGCGTAAAGATGTGTTCTTTCTCAACAATAACAAGTTTTCAATGTTAGCTCTACTAATATTATAAGCCTAATATAAATATGTCATAAGTCACACTGTTGGCTTAATGCACGATGACATTAACGTCTTGGATTGAGTCACTCGAAAAATTTTAGTTCTCAATTTTAACACTCGGTTTTAATTCACAAATGATATTTAACTCGGATGAAATTGATTAATATGTTTTAATACCGATTTACTTTATGACTATAGTTAACTAAATATGGCGTAAATTAAGTCTAGAATCTCAAGCCGAAATATTGCAAGCAGGAATAAAATCGTTCCCATTCTATTTGAGTTATCTCAATGATTACAAAAGAAAAATTATTATTACAGTTAACGCACCATATGCAGGGTCTATTGTTTTCATCAGTTGGATTCTGCATCAAGTTAACTGAATTATCTTTTTAATTTTGCTAATTGAGAGTTATAACACGTTTTTATGAATACAGGCTTATATTTATATTGATTATAAGCGACTAACTATTATTTTTCATTATTTTCAAAATATCGTATAAACTATCATTTATCCTTATTATATACTGTGAAAGCTCACAATTTAAGAATAGTAATATTTATTCAATAACATTAATTCAATACCATTTAACAATCCTTCTATAATATTGTATCCCTCTTTTTTCTACTTTCAAATCTCCTCTTATTTTTCTAAACAAGGACTTATTAGTTAGGCTAATGACAATTATAAACTCTGCTGCGTTAATACCATTAACACCATGCTGTGTCTGTTGTTTGTTTATTACTCTATACGATATCGGCACAAAAAGTTAGTTCAGCTGCGAAGCGAATGTGCAGAAACCTAACGAAATACTCTCAATATTTTTTCTTCGTGATTGACAGCAATTGCACATTTCAAGCGTGAATTAATTGTTAATGAAACTCTATCACTATTCGTTCTTGAGACAAAAACTCCATTAAAAACTTCTGCAGCCGTTATAAACGTTCAAAACTTGCTTACTTTACATAATCAAAACTTAAAAGACAACTCAAATATCAGCTATAAAATTAATAAGTAAAGTGTTCAAAAATGAAGTTAAAACTTTACAACGTACCTCGTAACTGCAACTCTTCAGAAAGTTTTGCAAAATGATCTTCCGAAATCTCGCTCTCACCTCTTCTACCTCGTCATGTCTGCACAAAGTCTACTGGTTCAGTCACTGTTTGATGTCAGACGAAGCGACCGATTGTCGCCCCTCGCCAAAACTTCTCGACAATAACTACATCGGACAAAAGAATTTGCAGGCTCTGGCGATTACTTTGAATGAATGCGCGATCATAAAATAGGGCTAGACAAGCAGCTGCTAGAATGAGGCAAAGTCGGCTCTTAAAACTTATTTTTTAGAAACATAGTTAAAGGTTTAAATAATGGTTGTGGTTTAATTATTTTGAGGTTAACTAATAAAGGTAATTAATGTGTTTAAGTAATTTAATTAGCACTGAGTAGTTTGTATATAGAAGAGTTTTAATTAGGACACTTTTTTGCATAGTCAATTCTGATTTGAAACAAGAGCAACTTAAAATTAAAGCAAAACTTTAATATATTAAGTTTATTGATCAAATATTTGAATTAAATGTCATTTAAATATAAAATGCAATATCCTCTACTCAGGATATTGTTCTCTTAATTGTTGATGTTTTTTACTTTTATTAGTTGCACAAAATTTCTTTATAGTGATATATTTATAACTCTAGCTTTTGTACATTTGTCATTTATATGGTGAAAAGTAAGATATTGTGGGTATCAATGAAAACTTCCCCGGTTGCAATAAAGTCGAGCAATTTTTCGAACTGCTTCTATTATATCGTTTGAATAGAAAGTTATTTCTTATACAATACAACTAGTTCTGTCTCTAGGCACTTTAGTATCCATACAATACCAGGATAATGACCCATTTGCTATCCTGGACATTATTATAATGTGTTGAACTTTGTCTTATTTTGACTTTGGTCTACTTTTAAATCAGGTTTTAACTAACGTGGCGCCTCATTCCAGTAGCCAAGATCTGGTACTATCCAGTCAACCAGTTACATGTCGATCCAGCAGGTGGAAAAATAATGAAAATTCTAATATCATTTTTATTTAGCATCTTACTTTAATTTTTATACAATATAAGTTTAATTGTTTAGGGTTATAATTAATATATAACAGATTTAAGTTTGTATCAATAAAGACAATAAATGTTGTAATAATAAGACAATCATATAAAGTTTTTAACAGCTTTTATATTTTATAACATTGAATGAAACGGTTAATCATTATTACGTTTACCAATTCTTTCGTATTGAATCCTTATTAATAAAGAACATATAAATATAAATATCTAGATAATGTTTTTACGAAGCTAGCTATCAAGATGTATTCATTGTTATAATTTATACTGTAGACTCAATTATTTTCGGATATTATATATCCGATATCTGGGCCAGTAAAAGAGAACAAAACCCGACTGGGGGTGTCTAAACCCCTAAAGGGACATCGATAATTATAAAGATAACCCTCGCTGAAGCTAAATGCGGGACCTGTAGTATTAATAGCGGACATGTAGTACATGTAGTACATGCAACCCTCTCCCCTCTCCTCATCTGGGGTTTAAACGGCGTAGGGTAAAACGTTTAAAGTCAAGTAAGATGTGGATCAAAGGGTCGCTAACTTTTCTGTTACATAACATTCAAGACACCCAGTGAGTGTATGCTGTTGTTGTATAGTATGCATGCTAATGTATTTAAATGTCATTTTTCTACAACATTTATAAAATAAATGGCAGCTCTGCACTCTGAAAGCTTTTAGCGAATAGCTTTCTTTATAAAATTACAAAATTTTAGCTCTTGGCTTGAATTCTGTCGTTATTTCAAGCTTTGCAACACCTGAATTCTAAAATACTGCGGGATCAATAATAGCGAGTGCAATGAAAGTTTGGAGAATGATAAAGCTGAAACTCTTTGAACGAATTATATTAGAAAGAAATATATAATGTATTGCTTGGAATGTTTACGTATAATTTCGATTGTGCACTAAATTTTGAATCAGTAAACAAGGGTGGATCCTGAATTTTAATGATTGTCAAATATAAGAAGATCTCCGCGTATATGTCTATATCTCTGACTTTAAATCTATGCAGTTATTTAACAAATTTATGGAATTTTATTACTCTTATGTTCTTATGGGTTTGTATTGTACCGTTTGTTTTGTGGCAAAAAAAAAGTTGTGCGACCTTTGCAGAGCAGACGTATCTCTTCAATATCAGTTAACGACTTGGAATTAATTGTCTACAAATTTTTAAAAAATCTAGTTGTAATCAATTATGTACTATTTGAGGCTCAAAAATTTAATTTCAACTTTTGTAAGTTTATTTCTGTCTAAGTAAAGTCGTGAAATATGCCTGAACTGTATTACGACTGTATCACAAAAACATGGTCTAACTTATTATTGAGCCAAACGAGTGTAAATTATTATTGTTTAGAGAGGTTAAGTAAGAGCTTCAGGGCTCTCGTCCGCGAAGCTCTAACTATTAAAACGTATAAGAAATTGTAACTTATAATTAAGCTTAATAATTTAACAGTAAAAATATTTATGATAACCGTGTTATCATAAATATTTTTTGCATTCGTAAATAATTCTATACCCCGCATTTCTAGAAGACATATTTATAACACGCATTATAAGTGCAAGACATATAGTGAATATATAAAATAATGAAATAATATATTTTACATTGACACTCGAGTTGTAGTTGTAATAAAAAGAGATATCACCGTATACTTTAATGCAACACGAAGTTTTCTATGCAATGTGTTATATCTTATTTACAATTCTGTTCAAATGGATACTTACAACTGTTAAGACTACTCTCCGTTTTGTAAACATTGTAAAATTGAATGCAAATTTGTACAAACGAAAGCGTTATCTGTTGTAAATTGCGTGATAATATTAATTAAATTATTGTCCCATAAATTTCAAAGAAGAGCAATGAAAATTCTTCATTAATTCTAACGGTAGAAAATTTAAATACGGAATCAATGGAGAGAACAAATAGCATAGTGTAAAATATTTAAATTGTAACCACCCTATAATATTTTAAAATCATTTATTGATATATTAATTTTTTGGTGAATTTTCCAAAATTATTGTTCTTAAGTAACGACAAATAAAACGATATAATGCTAATTATACGTAAACATTGTTATTCATATATGAGTAAGATAGGAACATCATGATATACAATATAATTATGCGTATTGCCTGCAAGTATACAATGTCATACAATGTCAAAATCAAATTAAAATTCGTACCATATAAGGTAAATCATGCCGTTTACTTCTACGCTTTTTTATGTTTGATAAATACTTAATCAGATGTGTTTATAATTATTTATCAATTCAAATACACTGCTACAACAATAGGCTATTAATATCAGTACCCTGCCTTAGCAAATATAGTAAATAACGACACAACCAATAACAACAACAATAGCTAAATAATAACAATCAAATAATGAATAGAGTCACGGATAGAGACATGGACGTCTATTATTATTATCATTATGATTTTGAAAAACGCAATAGTATAAAACATAGCGACATAGCGAATTCGACATTTAATATATTTATAACAGCATAAGCTTGGAGTTCGCTAAAATAAATGAATTTTGATTACGAAACAAAATAATATCATAAATACAACAGTTCAGATTTCAAACAGTTTTATTAATTTACGTGCTTCAAATGTCATTTCTTTTAGCAATAGCATCAATAAAGTTGTTTATAAATAATGTGTAAAGTAAAATAATACAGCAAGATGCCGACGACACAATGTCACAGTATTCTTTATCTTCTGAAAAAAGCAAAGATTACTATATATGTACGCAAGGGTCTTCATGCAGAAGGCCCTTGTTGTAAGGAGATGCAAATATTCCGAATTTTTTCATGCTTCACATGCGATCACAACTCCTCAATAGAGCCGCAATTTAGACTAAATATCTGACACTAGAGAAAATAGAAGCCTACGTGTAATAAACATTACAAATACTCAACAGCACTCAATAATACGAAAATTAACATAATTTTATTCTAGCTAATGAAAATAAGTAATAAAAAAACGTGTTGTTATTAGAGCTTAAAAAGTACGCGACATTTAATTCATCAAATGTTGCTTCGCTGTGTGTTGTTTTCACAATATCATAGTAAATTCAAATAAAGTGAGAAAATAATTTTATATTCTTTTTAAATGTATAATTATTTTAAACTGCTGTGTAAAACTACGATAGACCGTTGTCTATTTTATGATGAAAGTAGCATACTAACAGCTTGATTGCTTAAAGTGATTTTTTAGTAAAAACCAGTTTTGATTTATCAATATTAATAAATATTTTTTTAGAAGTTAAACAGGTCTACGCTAAAAGATTAACGAGTCTGTTAGCGTAATGTTAAAAGAATAAATATAAAATCCAGTCTGCTACTAAACTGTGAAGTCCTTTTTAACATCTAGCCAGACCAAGTTTGGAGATTTTTGTAATTTTAAGTCAGAAAATAGATTTTGGTGCAGATTGAATATTTACGCGTTAGTGGATTCAATGAAAACCTAATGTAAATCAAAAATTATAGGTATGCATATATGCAGTAGTTTTTGTAACGACTCTGCTTATATCAAAAAACGAATAATAGAAAAATATTAGTCCAATATCAGACTACATTTAAGTATTTATAATTTTAAATAAAAAGAAAACACACATTAATGAAAGGGATTATTGATTAACTATAATTTCAATCGTGAAATCATTAAAGCATTTCAATCACTTTGTGTCCAAAGCAGCGAAAAAGCACCTGACTTTAAAAATAAAAGCCAAGTTGCTTAGTTGTATAGATCATAGATAAATACATTTATGCAGCAATACACAATAAGATTATGTGGTGCCGGGGTCTCTAGCGCAAACAAAAAAATAATCCGAATGGACAGAGGGTCTTAGCTTTGAACTTTAGGTGTGAAAGTCGTGCATTAAGTCTGTCAATAATATTGACTGAAATATTCTGGCTCCTCCCATTTTATCTTTGTTGAGAATTGTTTCCACTCAATTATTTTAAAGATCACTCCAAAATA
>JAQIXG010001856.1:0-19853 GCA_034700105.1 Oconnorella tubifera | reverse complement strand
AAATCAATTAAAAGTTATATATGAAAATTAATTTGTTTTTCATTGTTTTAGCCGTTTAGGCAGCGTCCCCCGTCGTCGGAGAACGATGAGTCAGTTTGTATAGAATCAAGTGAAGTTGTAGTAAAGAAGGAGAGGATCGGTACAGTTGAAGGAGAGATCAGTACAGTTGAAGGAGAGATCACAGTAGAGGGGCGAGGCGTTGAGGGAGGCAACGAGACCGAGTTAGTGGCGCCTGATGTCAATCGGACTGGAGCGGCCCCTGTATCTCAGCCGGTAATTAATAACTATTTCTTTACATTAAGCATTTAATTTAGCTTATGTATTATTATTGTTTAATTTATATTGAACTTAAAATAAAAATGTTTTAGATTGTCTGCTGGAAATATAAAGCTTCTGTCAGTAAATTAAATTTGTTAGTAGTAATCAAATTAAGCTTTTTGCTCAATGATGCCGCGAGTAAATGGATTTACAATTTGAATCTAGGGTTTCTTGGTCCTTCTAAGAACAAGCGATATTTTTTGTTGCAACATTTTTGAATTAAAAAATATTGATATTTACTTTTATTTAGAATAAAGTTTTTACATCTCTATCTTTGATATAGGTTTATTTATATAATCTGAAAGTCTTAACTTTGATTCTTTTGTTCTTCTTATTTTAAATGTTGAAACTTTTGTTACTTTTAAAACTTTTGTTAAAATTGTGTTGTTATTGAAATTTGCTCTTTATTTAAAACTTTTCTATTTAATTTCTAAACATTTTTATTTGGACTTTAAAACTTTTTCCTTAAACTTGTTTAGATTGTTCAGTTTCCAAGAAGAAGGCCTTTACATTGAAGTGATTTGAGTGATGAAGAACCAGTTAGAGTTGTTGAGGAGGTTCCAAGTACATCTGTTGATGGTCAACTGAATACTAGGGAGGGGAGAGGTTACGATAGATTCAATGAGACAGAGTTGGTGACTTGTATCTGCAAACCTGGGGTCATTCCTGTATCTCAGTCGGTAAGTAACAACTATTTCTTTACATTTAGCTTTTGTAAAACATGACTCATTTCATTTACAGAGTGCAGCTATTATTATTGTATTATTATTAAACTCTTAATTGACATCATTTTAATGCAAAACTTTTGTGTGTTGTATTTTGTCCAGTCATCGCCTGACGCTTGTTCTATTCTCACATCTGTTATACCACATGAGTTCAAATACCAGACTGATTCTGAAGGACGTCGCTGTGAAGGTCATGGTCAGATAATAGTCAGAGCCTTGGTGACCATTAATGGCTATGCGTATACAGTAAGTATCCACTTAGCGCATAACTTATCAATTAAAGCGAGTACATAACAAAGGAAGTCTGATGATTGAATTTAAATGACTTGTTTGGAAGAAGGATACTTTAGGCAGGAAGATCAGAAAAGATTATAAACAATAAGATTGAGCAAAGGGTACATTGGAAAGAAAATGAATAAATAAATCGTAGGAATACTAAATAGTACGTCATACTATAAGATTAAGAACTGATAATAAACTAATGGTTTGGTAGAAGGGTACACCAAGAGAGAAGATTTATATTGCGTAGAAAATGATTTTGATTGATATTTTTAGTGTTGATTACATTAGTTGTTTTATTTTATTTGCCCAACTAGGCGACTGCGTGCACTGAGTCGATGGCTGCTGGTTGGGCGGCAAAAAGAGCTCTCTATGGAGAGTGGGGGATACATTGCATTGTGGACTCTGGTTTGTTGTCTCTTTTAAATTTAAATAATATTTCATTTAGTTGAATTGACTGATTTATTGATTATCTGGTTGACTAAATGTTTAATTGATTGATTTATTAATTGACGACTGACTGATTTATTGATCTTTCATATGTCTGACTGAACATTACTGATTGTTGGACTGACTTACAGTTACTGATTGATTGACTAATTGACTGATTTAATGACTGACAGACTGATTAGCTATCATATATTGACTGATTGATTGACTGACTGATTACTTGGGTCATTGTTTGCTAAGTTAATATCTTGAGATGAAGAAACTAATAGAGACTAAGAAAGACTAAAAGAGAGAACAAATAACAAGAATATAAAAACAATAACGTAAAGTTTGTGTTTTGTTTCCTATTCTTTCAGAAAACTATCCGTACTACGCCGGCACGTCTTTTTGGTTAGATGAAATCAATACCCGTTTGAGGGAAGGTCTTTCACCGCATCATACTTCTCCGTCCTATGAGTCTACTTCTAAGGACACCGTTACAATGGGGGCAGAGTGGAGTAATATTCTCCCGACTTTGAAGATTTACTTCATTAAATTTAAATCTTCTAATTGTATTCATTTCTAATATGTTTTGTTAATTTAGTACTTAATTTATACATACTGTTACTTACTTTGTATTAATTCTATGTTTTTTGTTTTGTTTTTAAGGAGTTAAGGTTTGAAGGAGATCGTTTGATCACCCCTCGATCCATCCCATTGCGTTATAAAGAAACTCTCCCCTCAACTAAACGTCTCAGTGAAACACTCGCTGCACTGGAACTGAGTGACACGACTACTATGCTCTCTGAACTGTAAGAAATCCATATATACACTATTTACGATGTAGAATATTGTCCCGTTTTAAAACAAAAAACAGTTTAAGATTTATATGCACTTGTAGCTTTATTAATGTAGTCAAATGTTTACTTGTCTTTTTCATTCGGTTCATTGAGATCTCACTAAGCACCTTGTCTTGTGCTGATGTGACACTAAAGAACATGCAAATAACTAAGCTTCCTATTTTTTTGTATATTTGTGATTGATCTATAGACATTTAGTATTTAAATGATTAAATAGCATTTTGTGCTGATATGACATTATGCTACATAAGCAAACTTGTATATATTTTCTAGATCTCGATTGTTGAAAGATCTTTAGTTCCATCTGTTGAGTGGCAAACTATTCCAAATGCAGGACTTATCTTTGAGGCCCTGAACGATTTCTACCATGAGTCTGGCAGATATTTTCTAGCGTGTTGCGTCTACTCGGGTAACATTAGAGATGAAGATGAGAGAGTGATAATGACGATGTATGGGAGAATAAAGCCGATTCTTGATCGACACCTTATAAAGATGTCGGAAGAAGTCCTGGAACTATACAAGAATGATTCGGTGAGTGTCGGTTATTTGAACTCTCTACTTGTTGATGCAATTTAGTAGATTTAGTAAGAGAATGTTGATTTGTTTATTGCGCATTCAGTTCACTATCATCTGTGGTGATTAGATATTGATATTGTTTAATTGAATCATTGTTTGTCACTAAATATCCTTTCAATCTGTAACATTGACTAACTTTTCTACTTTTTCCCAGATCATCTTGTGTTGTTTGCTTTAATAAGTAAATTCTAGATACAATCTATTTTTTTCTTCATCTCAGTGTCAATGTTTTTTTACCAGCGTGTTCAGGTGTCTGATCCTAATAATGCCACAAGGGTTGATGTCGGTGCCCTTCATTATGTCAGCCCGGCAGATACTGACACAGAGATTAGCCCCAAGAACATTGTACGTGAAATGACACGATGTCAGATCAATGTCAAGGAAAGAGTTCCTACTCCAGTTCCCTCCACACACGAAGGAAACTTTATCCCATCACTTGACAATGGGAAAGTAGAAACATCTACAGGTGATGTTTTCTCCAAGCCTTATAACATTAAGGGCAACAAGTTGATGGTGACTACACTGAACTGTGCTTCTGAGACTTCTGGGCTTAAGGGACTTCCTTCAGTGGATGATGTTGAGAGGAATATGAAGTCTGAGAATCCTTCTGTGATAAGATTGAGTTTTAATGATGGTCATCAGCTTGCTATGAACATATTCATATAAGCCCCAAGAACATTGCATTTTAGAGGAACAATCCAGCACTACTGAAATAATTTCAATGAAATGGAAGTAGTTGAAGATAAGGATGTTACAGAGAATGAGATACAGACAGACAAGAAGACTAAAGAAGATGTGGAGAGAGATCTGACGACTAAAGAAGATGTAGAGAGAACTGAACACAGAGGTGACATCTGATGATTATCTGGGTCTAGTGGTTGAAGGTTCACAGATCACAAAGGAACACGTCAGTTCTTCTGATCTTGTTCCACCTTCTGTCATTGACTTACAAGTGCTTGACAGCAAGGATGAGCAGCCACTGAAACATGAGGTAGGGAATTCTTGTCCAGATTACTTACATTCTTTTTCTTGATCTTTAATGATTTTTATTGTTTTCTTTTTTTAATTTCAGTCTGGTTTTATTTCTTTTTATTATACTTTTCTAATTACATCTATATACTATTATTTACTTTTTAATAACATCTATTATATTAATCATTATATAATTTCTATCATTCAGTCTTTTGAATTTCTTTTGTTTTGTTTATTGAATTTTTTAATCAGTTCTTACTTTTTTGAATATATCATTGATAATTGATAAAACTTGTGTTTTTATGCACTCTTTAAAACATTAACTATTAAATGTAATGAAGGCTGATAATGCTACAAGTTACTTATGAAAAACTTATAATTTACAACATAATCATTGTGTAAAATCTAAATTATTCATTCTTAAATTTTATTTAATTTTTAGAAATCAAAATAACTGATTATTTTATTTATTTGTTGTTTTTATACTACATTATTTATTTCATGAAATCAATTACTATTGAAAACAATAATAAACCAAAACAGCATTGTTAGTAGTTTCTTGACGATTATTTCTTTCATACACAGAAAGAAGAGATGGAGAGTAAATGGAGAGACAGAAGAGTTTCATGATAAATCTGAGAGTGAGAAGGATGAGGAAAAGGAAGAGGTTTCTGAGGAAGGTGCAGTGGCTGCCAAGGCTCCAAAGACTCACTGGAGACGCTTTAAATCTTCTTTATCCAGTGCTAAGAATAGAGTCTCTAAAGCCTTCAAAAGAACAGATTAAGTTGATGATTTGAGAAATCATAAGATGTGGTCATGAAGAGTTCAAAACTTTGCTATAACTGATAATATAAACTAAGTCTGTCTATCAGTCAGTCTTTTTATGAGCTGATGATTTAGTGACTAGGGTGTCTGTATACTGTAGGATTGAGTTTTGTAAATATTTTACGTTTTAGTGACTATCTGGTTTTATTCAGGATTTAAGGTTAAGGAGTTAAGTTTGTTGAGTTTATATTTTGTAACTATTTGTAAAGATTTTATTGCTATTTGTAAAGATGTTGTTACTATTTGTAAATATTTTGTTAATTGCCTGTTATTATAAAAATGCTATTTATTTAATTTAATATGTTGTACATAGTTTTGTTATGTTTAAAATGGCAAGTGGTGTGTAGTGGAGACACATTCAATTTGATTTACTTTTTATCTTTACTTGGCATTCTGCCAGGACTTCTGGATTTCAAAATAATGACTGAATGTAAAATGGCTCTCTAAAATTAAAAAGAACAGAGATGCAAATATAAATATAACTTTTATTCACATAACGACTAGAATCAACAATACAAGAAACAAATTCCACATAAAACAATACAACTATATATACTAAGTGTTTAAATTACAAAAATATCCATGCAAGAATTATTAATTAATTCTTAATCTCAGTTTAACCTTATCGATTGATATGTTATATGAAAGGGTGCTGCTTTTAGCAAAATAGTGAGAATTCATGGTTTAACTTTTGTTTCGAATCAAAAACTCACTGATTATTTATGACTCTGTGACACGTATTCATTCAGTCAAAATGCAGTCCATGTGAACTTTCAGTTGCGGCTACAAAATTGATTCACATATCAGTTTAACAGTCATTCAAAGTTTTCTGCAAGGGTCAAACACCTTTGACATCTTTTTCACCAATTATTATTTTATTATTACTAGTGGGATTATCAATTATACTACCTCAAATCGTCATTACATCCCTTATTTGACAAGCTTTGTATATTGAGTCTGCTGTTTAAAAGGATTGATCTAATATGTTTTACTATTCATATTCGGTCGCGGTCAACTATTCGGCCGAATACGAATAGTTCATTAAGGCACTATTCGGCGCTGAAGCGAATACGAATATTCGGTACAGACCTACTATAGACTAACAAAAAAAATTATAAACTAAAAATAATTTCTATAAACTTACGTGCAAATCTGAAGTTATTGCACAACATAAACTAACAATTGGTTTTTTTACAAATAAAAAAGAAGTAATTTTTTTGTACATTTTTTTCCTTCTTTAATTTCTCAAAATGGAATCTACCATTATGGAACATGTGGACGAAGATGAAAAGTTCATTTCAGTCAAAAAAACAAAAAATAGAAAACGAAAAATGACCGAGTCGGGTGTGGAGGGGGACGGCCCCCCTCACATGGACACGACGGAATCCGCGGCTCCACCGAAAAGACCAAATCTACCGCCGATAGCGGGGGAAAATTTAATGGTATGAATTTTATAATACTGTTTATGGCTTTTTTTCGGTTTTGGACCTTCCGTAATTATGGTTAGAACTGGTTTAATGTTAGAATTTGGGTTTAGATTGTAACTAGAGACATGATTAGGGTTATTGAGACGAATCAGACGTAGTTTGCAGTTATTTCAGAGAAGTTTAGTTGAATTTTATTTGTTTTTAAATATTGCCATTTATGAGCGATAATTAAAGAACGATTATTATTATTATAGAACATTTGCTGCACCCTTTAACAATTAATGATATCTTACATTTAGTTGTATTTAATATTATTTTTAGGGAATTCGGGGAGAAACGCGAAAGATTCCCATACCCCCTCATCGTTACACACCTTTAAAGTTAAATTGGCTTAAATTAGTAGAACCCATCGTTGAACATTTGCATCTACAGATTCGCCATAATCTAAAGTCTAGAAATGTAGAAATTAAGGTTTCATAGTGTTATTTATTATTTAAAATATTTAAATAAACATATCATGTATTGCAAAATTGTAAATGTCATTAATATCAAATTTTTTTTGCCATAGGAGAGATATTTTATTTCAGAACTCTAAGTGTATATTTTCTGTTCTTTTCTTCATAGTTCTCTTTCATGAGATTTTTAATCATCCTATCCTTGTTCTTTCTCTTGCCTTTTATTCTCTATCCTTTCTTCTTTTAAATTTTTTTCTCATTTTGTCAGTTTTATATTGACATAGTCCCGTACTCCCATACTTTAATATTTATGTTTTCTGTTCGACTGATTTTAATTATTTTTATGTAACTGCATTTCAAATTTCATTCCGCTATCATATTTTTTTATAGCCGTTGATGTTATTGATATTTTCAATGTATTGTTGCTATATATATAACAACAATTGTTGTTATGTATATAGTTTTGACGTATTTTATAATTGTTGTTGTACAGGTGTGTAAAGAAACGACTGATATAGGAGCCTTACAGAAAGCTGCCGATTTTATCAAAGCTTTTACTCTCGGATTTGATGTTGAGGTATTTCAGCCTTTCTTTTTTGTATTGAATAATTCAATCAAATATTTTAAATAAAATTTTATAAATTTTCTGACAATTGGTTGTTTCACTATACACTTCTAGGTCACTACACAACTGAAGAAAGAATATTAAATAGTGTTGATTAATGAAATATACAATAATATTACACTTCGAAATTGTCATATCTTTTGAAACGTATAGTTCTTTATAAGTATAATATACGACAAAAATTGTTAGTTTTATGAAGCTTTTTTGCTTTTTTTGCTTTTTTGCTTTTTTATATATAGTGTATTTACGTTAGCATTAGAACAGAGGTTACATAAAATATGCAGTTTTTATATAAATCCATATTATATTTATATATATATATATACTGTATGCGTATAGTTACAAATGATCAGCAGATCGTTACATTCTTCTCCATGTACAGAGATAAGATTGTAGTTTATACAGTCGCAAAGACAGAATATAGTTCTCTGTTGAGATAATTTATCTTCTTACAGGATGCTCTGGCCTTGATTCGACTTGATGATCTGTATCTTGAATCGTTTGAAATAACAGACGGTCTGTTATTTTTACAAGTTTTTTCATGCTTAAGTTTTTATTCTCAAGATTTCCAGTAGAACTTTACGCAATTTACATTTTACTCCGATCATATAGATAGGTTACCTGTTAAAAAAATATGGAAACAAAACATTTATTTTCCTTTTTATCTCTCATTTATTTGTATGCCAGTTTTGTTAGTATTTATAATAGTAGTTATTTTTTGATGTAACTTTTAAATTAGCATTTTTTTATTCATTTAGGACTGCACTGTAACTAGTGAAGTGTGAAGTGTGATTGTTTTCAAGTATATTTATATTTCATTTATTGTTTATCAGTAAGAAATATAGTATAGTAATTTTAAGTTATGTAGTATATTACTATAGTTATATATACGTTATATATTTTACAATAGAACCAGCTGAAAACCATTGAGAATCAGCGATTTATCTTTAGAACTGCTGCATTTATTACATGTTCTTTTGATATTGAGAAATGAATAAATTGTTTGTATTTCATTATATATGACATTTTTCACTTAAAATATTGTTACATATTTGTATTTCATACTATTTTTAAATCATACAGTAAAACCACTAAAAGGAGATCATTTGGCTCGAGCCATAGGCAGAATAGCGGGTCAGGGGGGAAAGACTAAATTCACAATCGAAAACGTCACAAAGACTAGGATTGTTCTAGCCGATGCGTTAGTATATTTTATATTTTATTGCTCTCTGTTTTTTAATTATTCTCAGCTAGTTTTATTTTTTTATATTATTACCATGACTTGTTTAACTATGAGGGGGTCAGTGGGCCCAGCTTCCCTTGCTCCCTAGTCTGGGCTTTAAACCCTCTTTACCTGGCAGCGTAGCCTGCCAGGTGGGGCCCTCTAGTTCTCAATAAAAAATCTAGAAAAAAGGTAACAAATTGACATACAGAGAGAGACAATTGCAAAAACAATTATGTGAAATGCGTTCAGCCATAGGTTTAAATTAAAACTGATTAGTTTTGATTTATCGTAACTTGTTTAAAATATTCGGATTAATAAACGGATAATATATATAGATTTTCAAAATATATATATCAATATTCAAAACAAAATTATTTTATCACCTTTTGTGAGAAGAAATGTGAAATACAGAAGTTTAATTCAATGTAGTTTTAAATAGTTTCTTGCCTTGTATATCAACTTCTTTATTCGGTCATGGCATTTTTCTTCTTATTTAAATTGATGATATCCTTGATTATAATATGTTGTTGAAACCTTTCTAATATTTCAGAAAGATTCACATTTTGGGATCGTTTCTGAACATCCAAATTGCACGAAGAGCTATTTGCAATCTTATATTAGGTAGATTTATTCTCTTCTAATGTCATTTCTTTGTTCGTAACTAAATAAATTTGCGATAAACTTCAGAAAAAAGATATCGTTAAATTATACTATGGGTTAAGATAATCCTTTTCATGGAAAACTAAAACTAAAATTATGTAAGTTCCATGAAGCAAACAGCTTTGAGATTTATATAAGCACTTTATTTAAAGGTGCATCAAGTCTGTGAAAGCATTTAAAGTTACGAGACTCGAACTTGAGATCCTTAGCTCACCAGTCCGTTTCTCTAACAACTGAGCAACTTAATATCTTGCTTTTGAATCATATAAAATAAAACTTGAAATATCTGGATTAACTATTATCCACTCATTTATTATTAACTATCTTTTTTAGTCTTTAATATAGCCTTTTCTGGTGATATGACATTAGCAATTTAGCAAACAAAAACAGTCAATGTAATATGCTAACAAAAACAATATATGAAATAGAAGATTTATTTATAGGATCATTGTCCAATTAAAGGTAGGTGTTAATTTCATTGATGTATTAACTCCGTGAAATATAATTCAGTGAATAAGTCCAGAGTTTGTGTTTGTGAATACAGGTAGTCCACCATCAAAGGTGTATGGCAATATGCGGGCAGTGGCCTCTAGGTCTGCAGAAAGATTCTAATAGAATAATAACGTTCAACATTGTAGATATTTGTTAATTTGATAGATTTTCATTTATTAGGCTCCTTTGTGTATGAATTAAATAAAAATATGATTTCTGTACAATGGATGGTTCCTTGTGTCAAAGCATTTCATTTAGAATTAATATCTAAGGAGGGATGGATTTGAAAGATCAGATAATATTAAAACCAAGATTAAATTCCAAATAATAAAATTAAAATAATACATAATTTAAATTTACGTTTTCTGTTATTGAAAAGATTTAAGTCGAGTGTAATCTACACACTATACTTGTTGCACCTTTAACAAGATAATTAAATTGGTAACCATATCTTTGATATTGTTTATAATAGTCTTTTTGACTTGAAATATAATATCATAGTACTTGGTATGCCAGGTGTATTTTTATATTGACACTAAACAGTCTTTAAATTGAGGATTTCACAGGTGCCAACACATTAATTGAGGAACTGAAATAGTTATCCTATAAAAACAAATTTTAATAAATTACATTTATTGTTCATAAATTTAATTCGATTTTATAAAGATGAGATCTAAAAAAACGTTTGATAAACTAAGTAACAGTCAATTCAAATGTTTCTAAAATTCGAAACATAGTATACAATGCTACTAAACCTAAACTACAATGCTACTTTTACTAAATTGCGATTAAAAGTTATACCAACTTCAAAACAGTTGCATTAATATTAATTAAAGATAATATGATTAACAATCTTAAACTAGATCATTGACAATTGAACGTAATGAAACTTGCGTTAAATTTCAACGTAAACATTGAATTTAGAACGTACAGTAACGAAAAGTTAATCAAGTTAAATAAGTTTTAATGATTCTTTACTGAATAATTGATCTCTTCAGATGCTCCTCTACTTGTTAAGTAAGCTCTAAATTGCTAGTTTACACTTTCACGACTGATTATCGTTTCGTTGTCACTATATATTATCTATTCTATGCAAAGTTTTTACAATGCATTATTGTACAGCCATCTTCTATATGCACAATATGTACACATGTGCTTGCAATGATTAAATGTTAAAACATTTCTTTATGCAGAAAGTTTTTTAGAAATATTTATGGAAAGTGTGATATAGTCCGTTTTGTAACCCGAATGAAACTCTAACCTTAATCCTAATCAGAGTGATAACCTTAAGCCCTAATCACACTTTGACTCTAAATCTAAATCCTAATTCTAGTTTCATAACGAATTTTTAGTAAACCTATAATGTGATATATGACAACAAATATAATATTAGCAATAATAAATCTAAACAATAGATCTGCAATAAATTTGAAAACTAAAAGCTTGGGATTGTACTAAATGCAATTAAAACATGTCCACATTAAACGAATAATTATAATTTACAAAATATCAAAACAAATATTCGACAGTACAATATACAGCACATTAATTGATTTAAGCTTATTTATTGTTTCTTAATGGTACAAAAAGCTATTTAGTGCTTAAAAAAGACATGTAGAATGAAGATGGATCTCAAGAGTGTAGAAATCTTAGTGACAGGTGAAGAGTTATGGGCATTAAGAAGGTACATAGTAAAATTAAGCGGGAATTAACATTCCAAAAGTGCATCTGATTGTGATGTTACATTAATAATGTACTTTTTTCAAATCAAAAATATATGTATTCTGTATAAATTTCATTATTTGTTGCACTAACATTTATATAAAATTAAATATATTTGTGTTTAACATGTTAAAGCTTTGTAATTTTAGAATAGCAAGATTTATATGCGATATTCTTAATACACAATTGCAATAATACAGAAGCAGAAATGTTAAAATGTAAGAAAATGTTATGTTACAAATTACAATATTATATTCTATTGCAGATACATTAGCAAACTGATTTGCACAAATCTGGAAGCTTACAGATTATGCATTGGTAAAGAGAGATAAAGACGATTAAATGTTATTTTTAAATACTGATAGAAAATATTTACAATTATAGCTGGTAGCTAAAGTTGGAAGAAAACTGATTCATAAGCTAAAACACATAACTATTATAAGCATGTAACAGTTAATATGACTTCATGAAGTCATTTCGATTACTACTGTATTATGGTATATGTATTATATTGCATTAATATACAGTAACATATCAAGCTAAAACACTGAAAAATAGCAATTTTTTATCTACTACAAAATATTTGTATTTATCCAAACACTGAACAATACAGCAGACTATATTGAATTTTATTAACAAAAAAGAGATCTAACTATAGATTTCTCGATCTGTATGTAGGACTGAAGGAAATTTTGAATGTGTACGTAAACATATCAGGCCAGAGGACAATCGCAGCATTTTATACATAGTCAATGATACTGAAATACAGTGCGACAATGCAAAAAACAGCTCTTTCAATTTTTATTATTTTTCAATTTCATAATTTTGACGATTACAAATACGTTGTATAAAAAGTATACAAACTATTCAATATTTAATTTCAATTAATCTTTTATAATAAACTAATAATTGTGCACTTTCAGCACTAGATAATGAATTTTGAGTAAATGTTTTTGAAAAGGCTAATAATCTCAATCAGATACATTTATAATATAAGCTGCAAATATTAATAATGATACAATCAAAATGATTATTGTTATTGAACAATAAACAGGCACTACTAGTTCAGCACCAAGAATAGAGCAAGCTTAACAATATTCACACAACATTTTGATGAATAGGATATCAGTGAATTCTCACTCAACACTAAAGAGAGCAAGCAACTCTGCATCTACCCAGTACACGATTTAGGATATCACTATAATCATAAACAAGTTTGCAAGTAGCAAAAAAACGTTAACACAATGAACAAAAGACTGAACTCTTAAAATGTTTACGCGATATTAAATGCCTAATTTTACTGTTAGATTATCGAAATACAAAGTGTATATAAATTTATATTAGTTTCTGTGGTAAGCGTAACAAAAAAGTTAAAGAATAATGTATATACTATGAAATGAAAGGAATTGCTTCCCATTTAAAAATTAAAATATTCGATGACATCAATCATAGTTTCAGAAATTCCTATCATACTAAATGCGGTATAAAAATTCATATAATTTTTTTATAGTCTATTCAAGGTAGACGCTCTGCTATATTATCAAATATAACATTTGATTAAAATATACAAGGCCTCCAATTTAATATCAAATAAACTAAGATCAACACAACAACTATATTTATTTAAATGCTTAATAACCTTGATTAATTCAATCAAACAATTTAATAACTTTAAAAAGATTAGTTTAAAAATAAAGTGACTATTAATGATTTCTATCAGATTATTATTATGTATGACATATGTAATTTCATCAATGTAAGCACATTGATGAAATATTATTAGAGAAGTGCTCCAAGTGGAGTTTGACTCTGCACCCCATGGAATCACTATTAATAGATTCATATTGTCAATGTGTTACTTTTCTAACTTGCTTATTAGGATTGTGGCTCACAAACATCAGGATTGGGTTACGTTTCATTAAGATCCACTGTATCTTACATTTATGATCATTACCTTAACAAGAAGCGAGAATATGGCATTGATAGTCTTCATAGGCATATCTAATATCTATACATATACAGCTGCATGTGTACATTTGTAAGAATTAGCTGACGTTGTATTACTTTGAGCTGCATCCTAAAGCAACGGGCATCTCAAATTACATCCCAAAGTTACTATAGGCTGCAGTCGTATTACTTTAGGGTGAAGCCTAAAGTAACGGGCATCTCAAATTACCTACCAAAGTTACTATAGGCTGTAGTCATATTACTTTAGGGTGATGCCTAAAGCAACGGGCATCCCAAATTACCTACCAAAGTTACTATAGGCTGCAGCCCTGATGCTTTGGGCTGCAACCCATAGTGTTTTCTTTTTTAGGACTAGGGTTAAGGTTGTAGTTAAAATTAGGGTTGCATTTAGTTTATGGTTTTGGTTTTTGCGTTTATGCCTATGGTTTTCATAAGATCAGCTAGTTAACCATTAATATACAAAGTGACGTTAATACTAGTAAGCAATTTCACGTGCTGCATTCTCTTCAAATGCCACGCACAGAAAAAAAGTGTATACACCTAATGATATTTTTCATCTTGATCACAGCAGCAATTATTTTGATAGCGTAAAGAATACAATCAATTCCTAACTCCATTAAATATTAATACTAAATTAACTGTCCGGCGATAGTTAAAAGACACCATACTTTATTCTTCCTCATCTATCAACTGTCATATTAACGAACCAAACACAATCAGTCATAAACAACTACCAAAACAAAAGCCTCACAGAAAACATTCAGATACAAAACTTAAAAATGACTTGACAACAAAAATTTCATTTAAATACTATAGATTATTTTGGCTGCGTTGAATGAGGCTGATTCCGTTCATTTTTGATCATTGGCTGTGTTGAAGTGGTAGGTCTGGTTACAGTGTGAGAGGGAGGAAAGCTTTCTGTAGCATTGAGATCAAATAAAAAACCAGTAGAGTCATCCAGCATTGTATAAGGAGTGTTTATCTCTCCTATCTCTTGAAACAAACTGCTAAAGTCGTCTTGTGGTACATATTGCATCACCTCGTTGCCTAAAAGAGATTGCAATTTTTGTTAATATCAAAAATTCATCTAAAAATTGTAAATATGTATACATTGATCGGTAGGCATACTAGGCAAGTTCATCACAATCCCATGATAAATTGTTCAGATTATCTAATTTCTAAATTTACTGAAGATTTTAATAATCACTGCATAAGATGAGAAGTTTACTCAGGTCACATTATCACACAAAAAGGAGAATAAAATAGTTGTAAATAGTGTAAAATAGTTTAATTATAAAGTAGTTAAATGTACGGTAGAAGCAGCATAATATTACGTTTTCAGCAGATACGTTGTTGGAAGTATTTTGAAACATTGAAATAATATCTTAAAATCAAATTAAACGACTCCTGCAATGAAACATGCAAGCACGGGTGCAGGGTGCATTGATAGAAAAAATATACAATGCGTTACATTGTCTCAAAACAACCAAGAAAAATGATCTAATAAAATTAGATATCAAGATGCTATTAAACTAGAACATTCAACAATAAAATAAAATTTGGGAGCCTTGATAATTATAATAAGTTTCTTGTCAATATCCAATAGACATTGCTGTTGTAGGAAAAAGTGACAATTACCAACAAAAGGATTCTAAGTAAACAAAGTAAAGTTAAGAAACTGTTTTTAACTAACCTTGTATTCCTTTAGCCTGATCTGATGCAAAAGTTCTATTATCTGATGAATTCTCATTCTCACTGGTGTCCGGTATACCCAGATCATACAGCTGAATTGTAAAATAGCATATAAGTAAGATTAATTTCGAAATTTTAACTTTAATGAAATTTTAACTTTCATCAATTGTTCAAAATAATGGGCAGTGAAAAATATACTAGTATGACCAAAATAAGTCTAAACATGTCACTAACATGCTAAAACTTAGCCTATCATTACAGGATCATGCACACTTATCACTGGGCTTAAACACTAATATACCATTACAAGCATGAAATGACTAGCATATCTTGCATAGAGAACATATTTCAGTTACATATTTTTTGTAATAATGCATGCATAATAGCATATTGTTACGGTATATACAATATTATACATTTATAAGTATTCATATGGCCGTGCAATATCTTCACATCTAATTGTTTCATTTCTCTCCTTAAATTAATGAACCCGGCAGCTAATTTCTACCTTATCACCACATCATGACATATCTTAATTTAATTCTTCTCATTTGCTATGCATAGAAATTAACTTGAAATTTTAAAATGCAAATTACAGCTATATTATAAGTTGTTAATCTTTGTTAGAGATAAGGACTAAATCTTTTAATAAAACAACTGAATCTGAATTTTTTCAGTGAATTTGATATAATAAAGTCGACGCATACATGGACACAGCTAGACCTTGTGTTTCGAAACTTCAACTTTTGCTTAAGCTCTTGCGCTACGTGTTTTAAATAATTAATACGTTATTATATAATTAAGAGTGATACAACATTATAAAAATGTCATATGGTATATGAAATTATAAATGCACATAATGCACGCATAATATTGCATAACTTATTTCCAGACAGATCCAGGTCATGAGGTCAATAAAGTCAAGTTTAAAAGCACAGTAATATGAAAAGGAACTAACTACTAACTAAAATATCTGCACATTAAATTATCTAAAAGTTATGTTTACTATATTATTATAGTATCATTTAAAGTAAACTTTTCATTTAAAAGAATAATGCACAAAGAATATAATTCTCACTAAATAACACTGACAATCAAAGAAGTAATCTTTCAGCCAGATTATATGAAACTTATATCATAATTACATCATAATTACATTATATGAAGCTTACTAAATAAAATGTGAAAATATAATATTACAAACATAAAATCATGATTAAATTAAATCCATCTTAAGATGGAAATACAGACAGTAAAAAGATATTAAATAACTTCAATAGAGGACAGATGAAAAGCAAGAAATGTATAAATAAACTAAGCAATAAAATTCTAAGTAAATTATAACCAAAACTAAAACTTCTAAAAATAAAAAATAACTGACGATTGATTTATGAAATTATAACGCTACGAATATTAATCAATGGTGGATTTAGAGATGGGGAAATGGAGTCCTAAATAAAGTCTGTTAAAATTTCCAAAACATTTAAAAAGCAGAAACATATCAACTTGAGATTAGTCCCCAAAGTTTAAAAATGTTTCTCATCTTACAAAGCATTAAAAATTAAAAGTAGAACAATTACAATTTTGCCCTTCAAAATTACACGGATTAACATTTTCATCAATGAAATAAATTTCAAAATTAGAAAAAACATAAGATTGGTTCATAGACAAAAAAACATTATTCCCTCCCAGCCTTTTTTTCTAGATCTGCCACTGATATAAATGACAAAGATCAGATGAAAAAACTGACCAAGTTCTGAGTTGATGAATTACACGTTTCTGGACTGAAAAGCTGAAAATTATAACCACGAACTGAATTAATCTTATTTTATTTTATTATCCTATCTCGCAAATTATAAATAAAATGAAAACCTATTATTAATGTTTGAGAAGTTGAAAACCTTTATTACGCTACTGCAAATAAGCGAGAAGTAAGGCCTCAATTTTAGCATTAAACATCACTTTGTTAAAATTTGGTAACAGTTAAACAGTAATTAAATATTTTTGATTTAAACATGATGTATGCTAAAGAGCTCAAGAATAAAACTGTTTTGAAAGCAAGGAATCCTATAGATACTTTGTAGAATATTATTGTAGAATATAACTGTCAGGTTTCAGGAAGCCTTTTTAACTAAACAACTTATTTTAGATATATACTGGTTAACATAAGCCATTGTACTAAACACAAAAGCTTGATTAAAATATCCTTTGATTTAAATTACAAATTTAAGAAATGTTTGCAATATAAAATTACTGGATCAATGATTTTATTATAGGGACAGCAAATATTTCTGAAGGTAGAAATATGCTGATTTATATAATTGATGAAAAAGAGAATAATAATAAGGAAATTGAGAGAATTAATATGTCAATAAAAAAAATTGCACTCAAAAAAACCAGTAAAGAATTATTTTCTTTCAGTTATCTTGTTCAAATAGTTTACTTGTGTAAATAGCTCTCTTATGAAAAGAATGAAATAAAATTTGTGAATAAGTACTAATAAAATGATATATAAACTGTTATTGACAGTCTTAAAAAGACCTTGAGCAATTAAAACTACTAAAAACTACATTTTCTATAAACTGCAAAAAAAGAATTCTAAAAACTCATTGCTTTTACAACAGTGAATAATAAAATGCAACAGGATACGCAAAAATACTAAAAATACATTTAAAACCCTACTAAAAACAGTAAAAAACAAAACTACCTAACAAGATTAATAATTATAATCGTTACGAATTTACCACAATAAAAATAACTTCGTATTTGTTAATTGACAAGGATAAAATATCATTTTGAAAAAATGTATCACTATTTCTTAAGTGCATGTTAAAATTAGTTAAAATATGCATATCATATGCTAAAAATGTAATCGTTATACATTTAGAAACTCAATGGATTAGTACAAGTCAGACGTTACATACAGTAAAATGTTATTTCAGTTTCACACTCATTCCACTGAAATAGTATTTTATATTTATTCTCTCACTACATAGTCCCCTGCTAATTTTTTGTTCAAATTGTTATCGCTATATATATTGCAATTGAGAATTATGTAATCCACTGATCTATTAACTAAGTTAGCAACTGATCCCGAAATCTTGTCTAATTAAGATAAGCTTATTTAAGAATGGATTTAAATTCAAGCTATTACAGCCTTTTTCAAGGATTATCATAAAAAATAAATAAAGGAACCGTTTAACTCGTAATAAAATTGAAATTTTGTTGATAGAAATATAACAAATATTCTTGGCTTTGCAACGAACTGAAGCCGCGTGACTGTAACGCACGAATTAAAATCAATGAATGTACCAGCAAGAACTGGCATGATGTAAACTCAAAAATTGTAATACGCAAAAAAGCTAGTTCATAAAAATCACTAGATTTAGAAATAATATCAGACAGACCCCAAAAAGAGTATTAGAATCAAAGTTATATTGTCCACAAGTAAACATCTCTCGTATGTTGTCTATGTTAGCTTGCAGAGTTTCTAACTGACGACTCATGTCCTGCTTGTCAAACTCACTGCATCATATAAATAAATGAGATTCTTTAATAACTTTAAATTTGCGCTTTCTAATGCATTTTCTCAAAATCAACGTATTAATTTTGCAGAAGTTCTCTATATATAAATGTATATACGTATTATATATCTAATTACACCGGATTTCTAAACAATCAATTCTGGTATATCAATGTATCTACCATAGTAATTACTGATATACAATACGATTTATATCTGCTTCGTGAACAAATTAAATTCAGTAAAATTTAATGTCAATTTGATAGAACAAAACTGCAATAAATAATGAAATGAACAAACTTTGCGTGAACAGGATTAGACAAAGCGACAGTGGTCACTTTAGATTCCTGTTTCGGAATTGTACCACCAGCTAAAGGACTTCTTAATGTAGCTGCTGATGCTTGTAACGACTGCGCAGCTGTCGGCAGCTGCTGTTGCTGCTGTGCTACGTTCATCTTATGCATTGGAGACTGATGCAGATGAGTAGCAGCAGATGACATGGCAGTCAGCAAGTCAGTCACAAACTGACTGTCAGACGCATTGCTGCCGCATAGAACCTCTTCCATTGGATCATCTTGTTCCAACAAATCATTCAGTTCTAGTTCTGATGTTAGATCGTCATCGATTAGAGCAAGAGGTTCAAGATTCTGCATTGACAAAAATAATACAAATGTATGACAGTAACAATGATAATTCTGTTAACTTCGTAACAATTGATAAAATGCAATGGACTGAAAATAAGTAGATGAAGGTGACGTAAAATGAAATGATATTTCAACATTAAAATGCTAAATCACATTTAGTTCATGACAGTATTAAGGTTAGGACTAAGTTAGGGTTATAGTTAAGGCTAGGGTTAAGAGTTCTGCTGAAATGATTGTTGTGAATCATATGTACTGAATTAACACGAATCAGATGTCATTGATCATATGTTACTAACAATTTATGAATCATTTGTTGTCTGTTAATATTGGAATCTTGATGCTCAAAAAATTGCATTTATTGTTTAGACAAAATATAAGTTAAATTATTAATTAATTACAAGTATAGGTAATTTAAGCAACTGTTAATTGTAATAGT
>JAQIXG010001855.1:0-19854 GCA_034700105.1 Oconnorella tubifera | reverse complement strand
TAATTTTCTGTATATTGTATATAATTCACTGTATATAGAACTATTATATAATTTATATTGCTATTGCTAACCTTATACCAAACATTTTATTGTTTAATGGAATAAAAAATGATGTCATTTAAGATGTGAATAATTAAAAAAAAATTTAGCTTAGTAGTATTAATTTCTTTCATTACTTTAGTACTGTGAGTACTTATAGAGATTGTTTTCGCAATTTATTTGTTCTATTAATTTCATGTATATTTATATATGTATTTGAGACGAATAACAAATAATATATGCTTACGTAAAAAGTCGTAAACGAAGTTGTACACAATGTACAGCAAAGCGACGTTTCTAAATCTGAATGACTTAAACCTTTCGTTTATTTTCAAAAGTTTTAAAATGAGATTTAGTCAAAAAGTCTTTTTTATTAATAGGTTTTTATTAATAGGTTTTTATTAATTGGTTTTATTAATTTTAAAATAAAAACAATATAAAAAAATTTAGAAACAACAATCTAAGACAAAAAACAATAATAATCTACCGCTGCAGCTTTTTCACGAGCTTTACGTTTTTCTTCCTCTTCCTCTCTTTTTATTCTCTCGTTATCCTCTTCCAACTTCTTCATGAAAAGCGCCTCTTCTTGTTGCACTCTTTTCTTTTCTTCTTCTTCTCTTCGTTTCTTATCGGACATCTTTAAAAACATCGAAAACATGTCATCATTGCAAGTTTAATGCTGGTATGCAGCATCAAAAGATTTTTAATTATTTTTGCTAGCAAACATACTGACCCTATTTATAGAAATTGACCCAGTAATATTATGATAAAATGACAAAATTTCTATAAATAGGGTCAGAAATGTTTGCTGGCAAAAAAATAATTAAAAATCTTTGGATGCTGCATACCGGCATAAGTTTCAAAAAAGCCATTGTAAATAACAAATTAAAAAAATTTAATAATTCGTTGGCTTCTCTGTGATGAAGTAAATGTTTTCATTTTTTAAGAAAGTTACTTTAACAACATTTATATACAGTAATATGTATTGTAAATTTTTCATTTAGATCAGTATAAAAATTAAGAAGAAAATCTGCAAAAGATTAAAATTTAAGAATAAAACCTGTAAGCGAAGTTCCTCCTGATACTTAAAGCGAGAATTTTTCTGTTCTTCTGTCTGCAGATAAAAATTAAAATGTGAGTGTGTGATATGTTTAGTATTAAATTTACTTGATCTTAGTGTAAATGACAAACCATCATAAACTTTGTCAATTATAAACATCATATAATTATTATTTAAACGAATTCTTCAACCAATGATCCAATATTTTACTGTTTCTACATTTATTTTTATTTGACAGTAAATCAGCTCATCTTAATAAATGTAATTAAATTAAAATTCAAACTAGCATTAAGAAATATATCAAAAACATTCAACAATACCATTGGTTCTCCAAAAATTCCATTTCCCCCTCGTGCAAACTGCCCATTTCCTTCAAGTAGAACATCTGTGGCATTGGCTGCAGGTAAACTTTTTGTGGGGGGCGGGGCAGGGGGAGGATCCTCCCACGTTATTCTAGAGCTGCCATACTCAACCCTGGGCATGGCATTTTGAGTATTTTGAACCGCCTGAACAACTTCAAGCTTGCGTGATGCTACAATAGATCAGTGACTTAATATCATCAATTCAATTTTAGGCCAGATGATACTTTCTAATATTTTCTACTTAAAATTCATCAGTTCTAATTCTGCGCAAGATGAGACTTTATAACACTCAAATAATATAATAATATAATTAATAGCCAAAATAAGTCATATATGTTTTTTAGATGTAGAAAGAATTAAGTTGAATAATGAAGTTACAGAGATTTCATAATTTCTCTTTTCTTACTTATAACATTTCCTGCAGTGTCTCGCAGGGGGGCGCCACCACCCCCACGACCAAAAGGGTTATACTCCTGGACGTCCCTCTCTAGTTTTTTATCTTGTCTAAAGTATTGAAAAACGAACACAAAAAATACAGTAATTATTGAAATGAGATTATGAAAGTTTCTCTTAACCAATGACACATTAAGCTGCCAATGATACAATGGCAGTTTAAATTAATTAATAAATTGATTTTTTATACAAAAAATTGCAATTTTTCATGTTCAGTTTGATTTTGATGCTAACAATTCTACTGTAGTTTAAAAATTAAAAACGTACATTTCTTTTGCTTCTTTTTCCATTTTCTTTTTCATCTGATCTTCCAGCATCTGTTAAACATAATTAAAATAGCCCACTAATATCAAAACTACACAAAATTATACATAAACCAATAATTTTGTTATTTTTGCTATATTAAGTCTTACGTAAATGATATTCTTTTACTGCGCAGTCATTAATCGTTTATTAATGATTTTAATACGAAAATTACGAAGGATATTTCTGCTATAAAAATTTATTTTTTTATATATAATGATAAATCATAGCAAACAAGCTTTGAGGAAAATTAACATTCAGCTACAGATCGGCATAGTTGCAATCTAAATTATTTTCACACCTGTTTTTGAAGTTCAAGTTGATAGATTTTCTTCTTATCCTCACTGGCTTTCTTCAAATCTTCATCATTGGCTCTTGGCTTGCTGCCAGCAGTGTCAAAAGGGGCGGATTGAAAAGGAGAAGCAAAAGAATCCTGCTGCACGGTGGGCGGAGCAAGAGACTGCTGGATGGGCGGAGCATAGAACTGTGGAGGCGGGGCAAATTGCTGACTTTGCTGTGCAAATAAGGGCTGGGGAGGGGCATATTGTTGTGATGTAAATTGCAGAGGTGGAAATAGGGGTTGTTGTAATAGTCCTGCAGAAATTTTGATTTCATTTAAAGATAATAAATTATTAATAAAGTCATTGAAAGATGAAATACAATGTAATAAATAAGTTGTGTTAAATGTGCAACTAGTAATTGCATTTTTAAAGTCAACAGCATCAAAACCTCGAACCATTACATGAAACAAGAAATTAAAAAAGATAAAATCTGATTGTTTGATCAGTGATAAATAGCAAAAAAGCTCGTTATTAGCATATATATAATTATAATAAAATTTAATGATATGGGCAGAAATCAAGACAAGGTTAGAAATTACTGTAAATGTTATGCTTGTGTTTTACCTTGATTAGACTGATTTGGAAGTCCATAGAAATGATAAGCTTCATCCATTTGATTAAAACCAGAGACACTTGGTAAATAGGCTCCACTAGCGGAAGGCATATAACTGTCACCAGGGGGACTGTAACAGAGAAAATAGCATTTAGAATATGAATAACTTCCTTGGTAATATTGTTAAGTATCTAATTTAACAAGAAAAGCAGAACATTTCCTCATTATTATTTAAATGATAATTAAATGCCAAGATATAACAGAAAATGATTCATATTAAAATATCCAAAACATTACATCTTAAGATTTTTGACTGCACTGTAATTAATTCCTTCAATGGATATATAAATTTTTACAAAGTTACAAAACAGTTTAACACAGTAAAAATAAAGACTTACTCATAGTGTTCAGCTCTCATTGGCATTCTTTGCCTCATAGCAGCATCATTCATATCTCGTCCAGTCATTCCTGCATCACTGATAGAATTCCTTCCTAGTCCTTCTCCTCTCCCAGTGTCCCTGTGATCTCCAGCTGGCATCTTATCTGCCATCTTCTCACTAAATAATTCATCAAAAATTTAATCAACATTTTTTCATTATCTATTATATATTAAATTTACTCAAATATCATTTATGACTTATATGCGCTTTAATCTAAAAAAATTAAAGAATTTATTATAGAATTCATCTAGTATAAATTCAGTTAATATATGCCCATATTTAAATATCATTTAATATATATTACGACAAGCTACTTTAGTAAAGAAAAGTAAAAACAAAATCAAATCAATGTATACCGCTGTTTGCTAGCTTTTGTTTCCTCAATCTGTCGTTCTAATTCTCTACGATAGGCTTCTTTCTTCTGTCTTGCATCATCCCCCCCATTTCCAAATCCACCTGAATTATATGTACTTGATAGATGTAAAACAACTCGAAATACTAATCAAAAATTACATTAGTGTAATTTCATTAACAAAAATATATTAAGTTAATCTTACAGCAAAAGAAATTTGATTTTGTTTCTCACAAATAAAAATGTATTTCATTTACATGCCTGTGTTATCAAGAAAGTTTTCTAATTGTATAAATATCAAGTACATTAACTCTATAAATCAGCGTGTGATAAAATAATATATAACCGAAACTTTTAACACAATAAAATATAAATATGAATACTCTCCAAGTTTACAATTGTATTTTTGCATTTAATTGTAGAAATACAATTAATTGAAGAAATAACTTTAAACACGAACCAAAAGGTAAGGACCCCATAATGCCTGCATCATTATTATTATTACTAGAGCGATTTAGCGGTTGTCTGCCTGTAGTACGCATTTGTTGTGAGATTTGTGGTACACGATTCTGAGAAAAATCTCGATTCTGTGTACATTTGAATCAAATCACAATAATTTCATTCATAAATGCCTTGTAAAGAAACGATATTAATCAAACGATATTAATCAAACAATATTAATCAAACGATATTAATCAAACGATATTAATCAAAAAATGAAAAATTCACGTAATAAAATACTATAACTCGTCAAAATGGCCCCCAACAAATCGACACTGAGTACTAATTCTTAGGGTTATGATTAGCGTAAAGCTATGAGTTTGGGCTAAAACTAGAGCCAGGATTAATTCTAAGATTAGGGTTAAGTTTAGAGTTGATTATAGTTAAGGTTATTAAACGAATTGACGGGTCGTTTTGTCAAGTTAATTTATTTTGGGCCATTTTTTCGGGGTACCACAACATACTGGTGGATAATCTTCTGGTGGAAGAGAAGGATCCTGGAATGATCTAGATCTTTGCGATTGAGAGAGAGGCTCACTCAAAGGCCAGTCATGAAACGGAGCTGCACCAGTAGACACCCTTCTTTGTTGGTCATCAGAAAATTGAACTTTTCTAAATACAAAACATAAACTTGTTCCCATTTTTCATATTATACATTACAGCATTTAATATATGAAAATTTTGTGTTAAAGAAAAGTTAGATTTTTCTAAACTCTCATTCAGAAATTTTTGGTTAAAAGTGTAAACACAAATGTTGAGAATTATTCTTACTTCATGTCATAACCTCTGTCCATTCTTGGATCATCCTACAAACAAGAAAAAAAATACAAACATTTTTGAAAAGTGCATTCAAAAATATGCTAATTTAATTTCCTTTAAATTTTACTCACTGCATTAAATTTACATACATTACTAACTGATAAAATAATTATAAGTATTACATCTGCAATAGCAGAAAGTTGTAAATTTTCTACTTAAAGTTGGTAAATGATCTAAGATGTGCAAATAATAGGATTTATAAAATAACAAGACTTTTCTTTCTTTACCTCTTCATATTTCCTGTTGAAGTTTCCATCCCCTAATAAAGGTCTAAACAAGTCCGCATCAAACATGTGCACACCATAAGAGCTAGGATCATATGCATCTGGCCCATCAAAACGCCTACGCAATGAAGAACATAATATATAGAATATCAAAGAAATCATTTAATATTATATATACCGTGATACAGCAGAGTATTAAGTTTGATATGAGATTCCTCACGTAGATCATCGGTATCATTCAAATACCATATTAGTAATAAAAATCTTTTCAGAATTTAATTTTAATACATTAAAATTGCTGCGAATAATATAAATTATAAATGACATAGACTAAAAATTAAAAAACAGCTAAAATACAATCAAACCTGTAATTTTGTTCTTCTTTCCGTTTCTTGTCTAAAATGTCTTCATAGCTGGGGGTTGGTGTGCCCCAGCCCTTGCGAGGGGGGTCGGGATGTTCTTGACTCGTCTGCCTTCGATTAGGATTTTCATCTTGATTATTGTACTCCTAAACAAAACTAACAAGCTTAAAATTGACACTGATCGGTTTTATGTTCTTATGTTAAAAGCTTAGCATATGAGATAAATATATTAAATTCTTTAAACAATTTGTTAGGTATTTAATAGACAATCTTTCACAATGCAATTGAAACAAATAAGTAATCTGATATTTTCTTAACTGCAAATTCAGCAAATTTTGTAGCAGTGAAAGTACTAAACTAATTGACAATAAAAACTTACATTTTGTGCGTTTGCCATTTGCTTTGCCTTTCCAGCCCGACTACTTTTCTATAGAAAAATTCACATTTTTGTTTACAGTCACCATATTGGGCATTTTTATTATTGATGTCATTAATTTAAGGTTTGTTAAAATTAAATCTTAAATCCTTACTAAAATTTTATTAATAAAAGCTTATCACCATGCCTAAAGCTTCATGTTAAATACAAAAAAGGATGACCAATATATTTTAACAGGAAATCAATAATGTTGAATTTATAATTCATTATTATTGATCATAATTGAAAAAAGCTTTAAGAATGATAATTATAAATTGATATATTTTTGATATAAATTAATGAGCCCCTTATAAATTCATCAAAACAAACTTTATACATACTGAGTTCTCCCTTAAAAATTTTCCTACAGAGAAAGGCAATGTAGAAAAATTTCATAAAATTGCCTTTGTTCAAAATAAATAAAACTGAAACTAAATCATGACATTAAAATAAAATGTTATTAAATATATAGATGTATTACCAACCTGGGCAAGTAACTGATTGTATTCTTGTTGACGTTCTTCACGTAATCTCTGACGCTGCAAGTCATGTGAACCCAGCTGTCCAACAAATCCAAGATCAGCTGGTACGGATTTCGGAGGAACATTCTCTTTGCTAGAACCAGCTGCTGGTCTCTGCTAAAAACAAAACTTTTTGTCACGTTAATTCAAAATAAATTATTAAAGTATAATATATCACTATTGTATAGATCACACTAAACAAGAGGATGAATAAGAGTAGTTTTATACTGAAGCTGACCACATACCTTGTAGGCTACTTTAAAAAACAAGAATATTAAACTCAAAAAGCCCTGCATCATAATAGATTTAAATTCAATTAAGATACACATATACTGAGTGACTTTCAGCAATCTGGGAAAACATTGTAGAATTTCAATCTAAGATTAATGCACTTTTGCAACCTCCACACGGTGATACACGTATTCATCATCATTATAATTAATATGACTATGAAAGTTACTTGTAGAAAATAATTATATAATAGTAACTTGTGATTGCTGTGAAGAGTATTTTTGATCATTTCCATTCTGCGAATTTGATCCGTTATATTGTTTTGTATCGTCTGATGGTCTGCTAGCTTTCCTGTTAAAGTCTCTTCTCTCTTCAGATAATCTTGCCCTGTGTTGATGGATAAAAGATTCTACATCCCTGGACATGGTGAAGGATTCAGTCACAACAAAAACACAAAATTGCCAGGATCAGAAGAGACTATTCACTGCAAAATACACAAAGGTTCATTGATTTTAAATGATAATTAATGATATGAAATAATGCAATCGATCAATAGATTATAAATGAAATATTCTGAAACATTTGCAACTAAGTATATATACTTAAAATAAATGTTATATCCATAGTGTCGGTTATCTATAATGAAAGATAGCAAAAAATACTTCTCCAGAATACTATACCAGTTCATAAAAACATTACTTCGTAAGCTAATTAGATATACATCTAGCAAATACCATGATATGCAATACCCACATAATTATTTATCCATGTTTGTCTAGGTAACTATAAACAGTATTGATTTAATGCCTGCAAGAGCGCAACACAAATCAATGTCTCAATTTAGATAAGATAGTTTAAATCTACAACATATTGTACTTACATCTCTCTTATCTAACTCTTTTTGTATCTTCACACATGTGCTGAACCCCCTCAATTTTTGAATAAATCTAAATTTGACTTTCTTTTTCCATTACATAAATTGATGAATAAGATAAAAAAAGTCACAACCAAATCCAAACACAGGACGTTCTGGGTTACAACTTTGTGAATTTTTTTAAATAAAATATTTTTTATTATGGCCACAGGGGGGGCGGGGGGGACAAATTTTTACCTCAGATACTACGTGGGACACAAGGGAAAGTTTGGACACGAGTTCCTCGAGTTTGAATTTCGTCCAGACGGTAAATTTAGTCTTATAATACACATACATTTAAATATAATGCTAAATTCTTTAATATCGCTCAGAATTTTGTGTAGAATTTGAAAAATGTGTACTTTATTTGATTACATATTAATTAAGTTTAGTTAATAATTAGGTATAGGGTTGTAGTTGAGTGGGGTTTTATTAGGTAATGCGCGGAAATGGTTTTTAAGTGATTTTTTTAGGGATAACTTGCGGGTTTGCCATCACTCAGTTAAATTTACACGATATTGTTTGTATATTTTAACATTTACTGTTATATTCTGATTTTGCTGATGTAAATCTGTTGGAGGAAATTTATCTATGTTGTAAATGGTATATTTATTGCTATTTATTCTTTCATTATAATTTTAATGTGTTATTCAACTGAATTTTATCACCTAAATTACGATTTGTTAACTTTGTATTAGGAAAGCTGCGCTATGCTAACAACTCTAACTACAAGAACGATACCATGATCAGAAAAGAGGTTAATGCGAATAAGATTAATTTTTTCTTGATATTAATCAATTGTACAGTATCATGTGTCATCATATTCTATCAATATTAAACATTATTATAATAAATACTGTTATTATAATAAATACTAGTATTATAATAAGCAATGCAGTTTTTATATTAAATATAGCTTACCATTTAGATAGTTTGTTAGATTATAAGTAATTTTAAATATGCGTCAATAGAATTCAATTTAAATTATTGAACTTATTGTTGAATTAAAAATTATATAGCCCTTTAATTTACTACAATATACGTCATTGTAAAGTAAATAGTAATGATGTAATTGTGTAAATGATAATAATGTGATTGTGTCAGTGATAATAATGTAATTGTGTAAATGATAATGATGTAATTGTGCCTACTCGTATGTAGGCCGTAGTACACCGTAGTGTGATGGATGAATTACGCAGGATCATTCAGGATTCAGAGATCATGCAGGAGGACGACGCGCTGTGGCCCGGGGCGGATAGGATCGGTAGACAGGTTTATATCGACCTATCAAAAACTCTTTATTTTTTTTTCTCGCATTTTTTAATGTTATTCAAGACGTCTCTGAACTTTAAAGCGTTATTAAAGGCGTCTTTGATTACATTTGTTAATAAATTACCAAAAAACTTGAAATTTGATATTATAATTTAGATTTTTGATTTATATTCAGTGTTATGTTCTTGAACAATTTGATGAATTTGATGTATTTTACTAAAAAACATAAGGAAGGCATCTATTATATGTCTTTGAAACGTTTTAAAGTTATTGATGACATGTCAAAAAGTCTTTGATTACGTTTATTGATAAACTATATCAAATTAATCTGATGTAATTATTAATAAATCACACCAGATTAATAAATGCTTTGCTTAGTTTGCAAAATTTGAAGCTTTAAATTTGGTTTATTTTTTGATTTCTGATCGAAATTAATTACAATTATGTTTTTGATTTTGTTCACATTTCTACAAACGATGTTAGTATGTATGAAACTGCGTTGTATTTCTTTCAGGAACTGGAGATAGTTATCGGTGATGAGCATATTTCATTTACGACTTCAAAGATCGGTTCTTTAGTTGATGTCAATCAGAGCAAGTATGTACAAGTGTCGATCAACTTAAAGTTTTACTTGAATTACAAACCATTGCTTTCATTTCCTTATTGTAGAAATCTTTTCTCGACGTTTCAAATTCAGTTCTGCTCTTTAGTGTATTCAGAATCTTATATATTTTTTATATAATTTAATTTATATGATATTTAACATTGTTATTGCTAGTTGATGGATTTCTAGGTAATAGATTGTCTACGACATCGTCCCTCGATGGTTAAACAAGCATTCAACTTTTATTGATTGATATATGAGGAAGTGATTTTTTTAATATAATACAAGAAGATAATTTAAATGATGTTAATTTAAACGATAATAATTTAAACGATGATAATTAAACAAGTATAATTTAACAGATGTAAAATATTGTTATTATTTTGCTCTTCGGAGTACATCTTGCTAATGAATTGGATTTTGCCATTAAAAGAAAGATTATTATTTTATTTATTGTTTTTGTTCTTGTATTGTTTCCTCAGAGATCCGGAAGGTTTGAGAACATTCTACTATCTTGTTCAAGATCTTAAATGTCTTGTCTTCTCTCTCATTGGTCTACATTTCAAGATTAATCCAATCTAAACATTGTACGCTAAAACTTTATAGACTGCGTCATATTTATAGCGTTTTCCTGTAACTGTTTTATAACTGGATCATACTTCATTTACAGATACTGATTGATATAGATTGAGCGAGAAATTACAATTTATTAATTAAATTGTTAAGTTTATACAGGAGTCTGGGTAATAATAACTTTATAACAGTAAATTTATTTCGCATAATGTATTGATCAAATAAATAATAATATGATGATTCTATATAATACTGAAAAAATTAGCTTAGTAGTCAGAGTCATATGACACTGGTTTAAAAAGCCAGGATTTCTCAAATGGAGATTGTCAAATGGAGATATTCTTTTAAAAATTAAGTCGTAGGACTTTTAAGTTATCACTCGGCTCTATATTTTTGGACGTAGTCGCCATAATTTAGGGGGAGAGGGTGTTATTGCTCAATTGTCACCTTTTACGCTGAAACCAAATATTTTTCAAATTGGTGGGGAACCAATTTGAAAATTTTATAACCAAGTCTCTCCCCTTTTCTATACCACTTGTTACTAATATAATAACTGGTAATTGAAAGAAATAATTCTTAAGCCTCATTCTAATGAATAACTATTCCGCGTGACTATCTTATAAGGACGTCTGCGATTGTAAGGGGGGGGGGGAATACGGGAGGGAGGATCGAATCGTTTTTTCTTTTAAAGCTTTAAATACCGAAAAATATTATAAATGAAAGCAAATATTAATCGAGTGTTTATTAATAAACTACTTCAACTAGTTGTGTATAAATAAGCAAGAATATACAAATGTAATAATACGAATTCAGAGATGCAATAAGAGCAAGTTTATATTTTACAATAAACGAGCAAGATTATAATGTTAAATAGACGAGAAAATACAGCTAAATACTCAATAAGTCTACTTATTCTCAATTAGTCTACTAATGGTACAATAAAACAAATCGTGATATGATTGCAATAAACTTACCCTAGTGACATAGAAACAAATTAATACAGCAAAGCATAGTGAAGATTAAACATTATACACGAGTGAATGACATTATGCGATATGAAATACTCAAAATTAATATTTAATATAATATTAACACATAAATGAAATGTATAGTTTACAATAAATAATGTTAAACAAATAATAAATGTTCAAAATTAATCACAATTAAAGCTCAATGTAATTTTACTGTGTAAAATAAGTAAAAATAATATCTAAATATTTAAATATACGTATTTAATTCTCCTACTCGAATAAGAAGCTGCAACTCTACCTACAGTCCGCTCAAAATAAGATATAATTACATCTTTATTACAAAAAAAACACAAAGCAATTATCAAGCACATGATTAATTTTTGAATATGGTCAACTCTTATTTATATATCTTTATTAAAATAACTTCCAAATATTGAAATTTATTACAAATGTAACTACGAACAAACTCATATGGCAATTCCATCAAAAAACTGATAAACATTAAGATGTTTTGTGAAACAATCTCACAAATAATGTTACTCATAAATTGCAATTAATAATTTACAACAATATAACAAGCAAAACATCTATATTTCAACTACCTCAAGCATAATACCAAACATCAAGATTACAATATCAAGCAGAAGGCATACATTTCAGTCTCTCAAAAGCTGATTTCTCGAGTCTCTCTCTGTGATCAGGATGTGCAATCTTGATCAAAGCGTGGGCGCGTTGTCGCAGTGATTTGCCAAAAAGATACGCAATGCCATACTCAGTTACAACGTAGTGAACATGAGCCCGTGTTGATACTACACCACTTCCTGGATATAAATAAATTGGGAGATCACAAAGTGGATATCAAAGACTGAAGTAAAATTTGTAACAAATGCACGCAACGCAATAGAGTAAAAATATCAATAACAAATGTTAATTTTTTAATAATCTACAATTTCTTTCTCAAGAAGCATAAAAAAAACACTTGATTATAATTATTGAAAGCATTAATTAAATCTTAGCATGTTTTAAAAATAATCTGATGGAGTACAGTTATCCTTTGTAGTTATATTTGTAACATATTGCTCAATTAATTTTAATTAAAGATTACATTCATCAAATCTAAAAACAATCTGAATGCCAGACACAAATGCACCTGCTCAATTTAATCAAATTCTTAGAACAAGTAAATTCACAGAGTTCAAATATCAGAAATTGACCTGGTTTAATAAAATCACAAATCTTAGACTCTCCCTTGTTAGTGACGGATGGTAAGGCAAGGATTGGTTTGCCGAGTCCGTCTCGGCTGCGAGCCGCTCCTCGTAGAAAATCTATTTGCCCTCCAACACCTGGAATATATCAAGAATAATAATAATACATATATTTAATAAATGAATTTGTGGGCGCATTTGCACAGAAGTCTAAAATTTAAGAATATTGTAACTGAAAAACTGAGTTTATTAAATCTGATTTAATTTAATAAAAATCTGATTTAATTTAATCTGATTAAATTAAATAAATTTGGTCAATAAGTGCTCTATGAACTTTTTCTCAGAGCCTTGTAATCAGAATTTCTTCTGACTTTCAATTTACTTTCAGAGATAACACAGGTTACATAAAATTATGCTTTAAATTCTATTTCAAACGTAATAATAATAATAATATCTACATTATATATGCTTGCAAGTTACTGACTGCAAAAATGAAGTAATAATTTATAAAATAATAAACAATCAACAAAATTACCAGAGAATTGCCTTGTACCAATAGAATCAGCCACTGCCTGGCCTGTCACATCAATTTCAATGCAAGAGTTGATGGCAGTTACTTTAGGATTTTGACAGATCACAAAAGGATCGTTAGTATAGGTAAGATCACACATAACTGAAACAAAATAAATAATTTTTTTATTCTTCTCTCAGATACACCCATGTTTAGTCCTTAGTCTGGATAATATTTATTATAACATAATCTACTCAAATGTTTTAGATATTCCGTTGCAGCTAAATAACATTTCTTAAATCAATGGACAAAACAAAAGTAAAGTAAATTCATTACTGTATCCTTTTAAGAGGATACAATAATAAATTTTATTCAAACAAATCAGAAAATGTTAAGCAAAATAAATACAAAATCAAACAATCATACAGGCAGATGGAAATAAGAGTTAAGTTCATTCTGTGATGCTCTGAAACACATCTGCATATAATATTCAGTATACATTCAATGCGGTAAAAACATCACTCATTTCACTCTTACCAATAAAAGGATTATTGTTCATAAACTTGTAGAGTTCTTTGGTTCCGTAAGCGAATCCACTGACAATCTTTCCAGTATTTAGATTCTTCCGTGCGTTTGTGATCGCTCCACACTTAACGAGTGGAATGATTCCATCGCTGAACATTTCCGAATGAACTCCAAGATCTCGGTGATTCTTTAACTTTGACAGAACAGCATCAGGGATAGTTCCAATGCCTGGATAGAAAAAAGATAGCAATGATTAAACACAATTATAAATAATTAAACACATGATTATAAGTGATTAAAACTCACATTAATATTAACAAGTTACCTTCTATGTAAAAACTGGCAATATAATTACTAATTCGATCATTTAATAAATGATAATAAAATTAACATCATTGACAATCTTGCAAAAGAAAGAATCAAAATATTTGCTGGAAAAAATTGAGAAAAAGTGGTTTATTTACAGAAATATTTTATCAATATAAAAAACAGTCCAGAAAGTAAAACCAGACTTTCAGTTTGTAGCTAGTGAGATAAGCAAGCCGGCCAGCTACATGCTACATAATATAACCTACATCGCCTGTCTCATTGTTATTATATTTTTTACTGTTGCTTATATAATAATAAGTTTTAAATAAATTTTTGACTCTACCTAGATTGCCTTTCGCCCTGTTAGCAATGATAAATTAAATAAAAATAGCTGCAACATTATTTTTAAATAGTGAAACTGGTTTAAGATTAAATTCCGTTTTAATTTTTTCTCTTGGTGAGAAATTCCAACTTAACCCTGGATATATGTCTACTACTCAAGTTCATATCTAGAATGATAATAATAATTATTGCAATCGGGAAAATATTTTCAATCATATTCAAACATTGTCATCGTTTTTATACATGAATTATATATTCACAATCAATGCTAATGAAAGTGAAATAAAAAGCAACCGATTCGTTTGAATAGACCGCTTATGAATAATGTATGAACTGTTACAATAGAGACAGTAGAATGTTTTTGGAAGAATAAATAACATACTCAGCTTATCAGCTATAATACAAGTCAAGGTTTTATCAACATAGCTGTAATGTAATACAGAGAGAATGCACGTGAAGGAATAAGAATATCTGTACCCCTTAATTTATCCAACTTTATTAAACATGCCGTGTCTGATTTTTTAAATTGTAGCATTGGACAAGTCATTTTTATCCAAATAACTAAATGTTTGGAATATTTAAGATAAAAATCAAACAAATTTGACATAATTTATTGTATTTCCAGTCACAATTTAAATTAAAAACAGGTTATATGAATCAAATAATTTTACAATTTTAAGGACATTTTACAAATGCCCACACCTCCTAAGTTAAAACGATGTACTGTCATATAAAATAAAACTACTGGTATTAACTGCAGGCTGTAAACTATTATCTGGTCTAATTCAAGACCCACATATCAGTCAGACATAATTTAAACAACAGGCTAGCTTATCTCCCTACTAGAGAACAGTAGGATAATAAAAAAAGCACCAATGCAATATTGTAGTGGGCTATTTAGTAGAGATAGCTGTGAACCTAGATAATATACTGGTAATAAAACTCCCTGGTTATAAATTTCTGAGATTAGATTATTGTAGTGCATCAATAAATCAATCAGATAATATGCCAACACAGAAATTATGTTGTAACTTGCAAATTAAAGGTGATAATAATAATTACTGTCTAAGAACAGTGAAAAATATATATTGCAAAAGTATATATAATATATAGATATTTATTTGTTTCCATATTTATATCACAAAGAGAGAATTCAAATTCATAAATGCATAAAAACAATGGACTAAATATTTATTGTTATATCTTAACACATACCTGATAAGAAAATTGTACAGATTCAATATTTAATCACATCAGAATAAAACTGAACGAGTATATATATTAAAATTCATAATAATAATTTACTTAATATTTTTATTTAGGTTCAACAATTCCACCTACCCATCTGAAGTGTAGCCCCCTCATCAACCAGACTACCAGCAATCAGATCACCAATCTTCTCCTCAGCACCAGAAGGTGTCGACACCTTCCTCACTGGTAGCTCCATGTTACCCTCCACCAGGGCATCAATGTGAGACATGTGAATGTTGCCGTCACCAAATGTCCGCGGAAAATTTACATTGGACTGTGCTGATCAAACAGTGCAATTAGTTTTATATGTAAATTTCATTTGTTAATAAGGCAGATACTCCAATCAATCAATAAAAGTTTAACGTCTGTTTAACCATCGAGGGACGATGTCGCAGACGTCGTATATAAGTAGATAAATAGAATGTTCAAGATACTCTAATTGAAACTATACAGTTAGTTTAAGCTTTGCATCATTAGATTTCGTTAAAAGATGCTTTTAGTAACATAGTCATGAGATAAATATGACTATGTATTATTAAATAAGTACATGACATGTGAAATATAACAAGAGTACAAACCAATGATATATTTGGCATGTTGAATGGCAGCCCGCGAGCAGTCCACACTGGATCCAAGTGAACAAAATCCATGATCATCCGGTGGACTGACCTGTGCAAGTTGCATCAAATTTCTACATACTCAAATTTATATTGACCCAAATTTATACAAATTTGTATCAATATAAATTTGTATTACAGACTCAAAATTGAAGAATTTTCATAACTTTCATTTTAATATTCTACTAACTTCATAAATTAGTACCTCTTAGATCGACAACTCACAATTTATATTATAATAAAATTATCCAACAACTCGATTGCTCGTAAACTCAATCTACTTGCTAAGAAATTTAAATCAAAAGTTATTAAATTATTTCAGAATTCAGTCATAAGTAAACACAGACCTGAATGAGAGCGACATCTACTGGTATGATTTTTCTATGAAACAAAAGCGGAATCTCTCCTAGAAATATAGGAGTCGAGTCTGCACGACCTTCATTTACTGCCTTACGAACGTTGTGTCCAATAAAAAGGGAATTATCACGAAATATACCTATAGATGTAAAACGCAAAAAAATGTTGGAACATAAAAAAAAGTATTCCAATATATACTGTATATATATTCCATATACTGACACATTTAAAGCAATGAAACAACAAAATAAATAGTATTAAATAGGTATAAACAAAATTTAAGTGCACAATTTTCAGTTAATTCAAGAAAATGTTACACTTAAATTAACTCATTTAAACTGACTCAATATATCATTCAGTGCGTTTTAATTCAAGAACATACATGGACTCAATTCATTATCCTGTTATCAGCCAAAATGTTTTCACTAAAGAACATTGAAAATGATTAAAATGGGATGTGTCTAACACGTGTATCAATTACATATTTTTAACACATGTTTAAATTGTCACACAGCCTATTGTAAACCTTGACAGTCTGGCTCTGTATGCGGAGCTGGTCCTTCAATGTGGATATGAACAACTTGTACGTCTTTTAGTTTATTTTTCTTTCCATGATTGGTCATTGCTGTCAATAGAATAGTAGGTGTAGCTGCTATACCGTGTAGATAGACAGTGTCACCTACAAGAAATTACTAAAGGATGATTCATTGTTAAAACAATAGATTAAGTTTTCTTGAAATATCCACAATTTTTTAATTCAGAATAATATTATGAGGTGTGACAAAATAAATAGTGAATACAGTGTACTGCTCAAACGCCTCCTGGATGCTATTATTTATAGCAATAGTATATAAATCTAAAATAGTACTAAATTGCACTAAATCTTCAAATAGTATACCGGTACTAAATTTAGTATTATAGTATATAATTGAACTATAAAATCTATACAGTTGTTCATCTAAAACAACAGTACTATTATTAAACCATAAGTGTGTTTATATCCTTACCATATAAATAAAATGATTATACAGCTACTTGAAAGTAATGATAATTATAGACTGAACAATGATCAATATGCAAGCGTTTTGTATACAATGCAAAATTGAAATAATTTAAAAGAAAGTTAAAATTTATAAACTTGCTCAATTTTCTGTTGTGGAAAAAATTCTGAAATCCATCAAATTTTACAATTGACATATCATTTGTATGTGCTCAGTGAAGTATAATGATTATCTTAATTTTGGACAAGATAACAAAGAATAAACCAGTTTTAATGCTACCTTACATGTCACAGCCTGCACAATTTCTGTAGAAATTTCTGATAGCATGATCAGAAGACTGAAATCTCGCAAAATTCTATTAGAATTTCCACTGATAATACTAATTCTGATAAGATTACAAATTATCAACTCACTAGTTATAAGATTAAAGTACACCAGAGATATTATAATGGTTACAACTATAATAAGAGATGCACACAATGACATTTAAAACTCGCGTACTCATAAGAAATCAAAATACATGATTATAAAAATGATGACAATATTTAAAAATCATAAAAAATCGACCTCAAATAAAAGCGATTATTGATAGTATAATATAAGATTCAATAATACAAACTTATAAGTCAGCATATACCAAACATAGGCCTGTTCATGCCGAGGCATCAACTGAAGGTTTTCAAACAAAAGTTCAAACTTCTCATTAAAAGTTCAAACTTTTCATCACAATTCATCCATAGAACTTATAATTTAGATCAAGTGAAAATATATACAAAACGCTGAAATTTAAACACATCAAACAACACCGCAAAGTTATTTGTGCCATTCACGTTATAGAGCGGAGTAACCCCCCCCCCCCCCCACACCCCACAAATCTTATAAACATACCTGATTTGACTACTGTAACTGCTTCTTCAGCACTTATACGAAGTGGTTCCTTGCCCGCTATTGGGTGAAAAGGTTCGGGCGAGTAGGCGTAGTACGGCTGCTTCCTCAGCGCCTCATCTCCCTGGATCGTCTTCGTCCATCCTCGAGCGCCCTGAAACAAGGCGCCGGATCTCGATAGTACACCGCGGGCACTTGCCATAGTCAATGAAGACATTATCCTATAATAGTTAAATATCCTAAAAATGTTTATAAAGTTTAAAGCTATTAACAAAAAGTATACTTTTATCCAAGCGTATATTTTTCAATATCAGTTATTTCGCACGACGTGACATATGGGACATACTATATTAAATCGCAGTAACCAGTCCTGTCTAAAAGCCTGCAACATTTACGATACGTATAACAAGCTTATACACTATATGCAGTTTCGGATGACGTGGACTTTGTAAATACTCAGAGATAAAGTTTAGCCTTCGCTTGAAGCTAATACAGTATAATCTACTGACACAACACATATATTTGAAAGTGGCTAGATCTGTAAATGTTTAAATATATTTTCTGGCATAAAAATAGATGAAGTTAATGCATTGATACTATTTCGTTAAGTATCATGAAAAAGTCAGCTATAGGATCCTGACTATTAATATAATAAGCAGGACTAATATAATATCTAATATAATACGTTATGTCTAGACAGGTTAATTAAAGTTTATGGCTAATACGCATGAATTTGTAAGATATGATATTTTTCACACCTTTAACTAATTGTAGATCGTTTACTGGGGTATTGATGTCGTTTGAGCTCAGAATTTCATAGGCCAACAGTCACTATATATAGAACAAACCAGTAGCGAATACATAGGGCTGCGATCGCCCCCCCCCCCCCGATCTACATAGTTGATATTTTTGTCTATGATAATTTCAAGGTTGATGGAACCATAGCCCCCCCCCCCTACATAGTAGATATAATTTTTTTATATGTTAATGTATATCTTGTAGGCTTTAAGCTATCTAGATTGTTATTGTTTACTAAACATAAAAATGTTTCATAAAATGTAACAAACGTGTCTTTGAAAATGTGAAAATATCTACATATAAAATCATGTTAAAAACGTAAAATCTAGTCGATAACCAAAAAAGAAAGAACAATAGTCAGCTCTCTGTTTTGCAAGCAAAACCCATGAACATATTATTATAACCACTTTAATATAGTTGACTATAATTGAGTAGCAATGACCTCCAATGACCTCAATGACCGCTTTAGCGGGTCAATGACCTCTGTTGCGGGTTAATGACCTCCGAAATGGATCAGTGACCTTTGTAGCGGGTCAATGACCTCTGCAGCGGGTACACTACCTCTGTAGCGGGTCAATGACCTCTGTATTGTGTCAATGACCTCTGCAGAATGCCAATGACTTCTGTAGCGGGTCAATAACTTCTGTAGCGGGTCAATGACCTCTATAGCGGGTTAATGACCTATATAGCTGGTCTATGACATCTATAGCGGGTCAATGACCTCTGCAGCGGGTCAATGACCTC
>JAQIXG010001854.1:0-19856 GCA_034700105.1 Oconnorella tubifera | reverse complement strand
CCTTTATTTCAAGATGTATGTTCTTCTATATTTGTAAGCTTAAAAAATAATTTTTATCGTTCTCGAATACCATCAAACATTTATTGTTCAATATACCATCCCTTGATGGGAATTTTTTGTAATAATTAATAATTATAATGATTAATATACAATTATAATTATATATTAACAATTACAATTATATAGAATCTTCACAAGTAATGTCTTGCTATTACTTTTTTGTAAAGACTAGAAAATTTAGAAATGGAAAATCATATGAAGACTGATTAACTCTTGATTGATTCTTTTTTATCAATTTTCTGCAAGTTATGACATTTAAGTTTAATTAAAGTAAACTGATGAATGTAAATTTTTTTGCTTCCTAAAATCAGCCATTAGTCATATCTTATAAATGTAATAGATATCAGTGTTATTAACTTTGGCATTGTGCACTTTTTGTGATAAATAGAAATCGATTGAATCTTTTTATGTGCCATCCCCTCATTTTCAAAAATTATTTTGTCCTTAGTGTTAAGCGAGTTATTTGTTCACTCATCGCTTCATTTTCTGCACACTCAGTTCACGACATGTCTGTGTATAGGCCTTTTTGTTCCAATGTGATATTAATCATTTAATATCTTTATTTTGTCTTGTATCTTCTTGATATGCTTACGATTTATCATTATTGCATTTCTTGCTTTAATTTGGCTCAATTGATTTATAACTAAATCTAAAAGGAGATCACAGGCAGATTTTATATTCATTCAATAATATATTCGTTTTTGCGTTAAAGAGATTTTTATGTATATATTTATATTTCTTTTTTGGGATTTGGTTAATTTTTCGTCATTAAGTACTCAACTAACAGTGATCCTTGTAAATCTTTTTATATTTTAACGTCTCTGCATCGCTTTAATTTAATTTTGAGTGAAATGCTAGCTGAAGCTTTGTGATGAAACGGTTTTAGCTCTGGACTCGGAACTGAAGGTCTAGGGTTTGGGCCCGGGTTGCTCACAATATTTTACTGACTTTCTTCACCTTTAGCTCAGTTTTTAATGCAATGTCTACGTCATTAACGTTAATGGTAATTTAGCAGTTAGTTGTAACTCTTAACTTTATTTTATTCTTATGTAATCTGACAGGTTGTTATTAATGTAAATCTTTACACCCATTTTGGAATTTACCCAAGTTTAAAAGATTTAACTGAAGTTTAAAGTTTTACTTTAAATCTATGCATATATATCTTTAATTGTAATTACTGTATCTTTATATCTTTAGTTATATATATTTACTTTAAACTTATACTTTTACTTAGATATCTCCTAATTGACTGTTTCTTGCATGCAATGAATATAAGCATTTATGAATGTAAAGCATTTTACTACATGTATAAACAGTATTATATACCATAGCTCTAAAATAAAAGTTAGCACATTTATGTGCTCAGTATCAAATGCGGATACTATAATGCGAAATACTGGGTAACAAAAATAACCCGCAGAGAAAATGCCGTTCTTAGAGTCTCATCTAATAAATTATGACGTCTTATAGCGAATTAAAATTCAATTTGTCTCAGAGTTAATTTGAATAATCTCAAAGTAAAATCTAGTATTTATCAAGTTTGAGTCTCGATAATACTTTCAATAATACTTTCAAGTCAGATTTTGTCAGATTTTTGTTATTTACTTTCAATTAAATATAATTATTATAGCACTTTTTAAAAATCAAATATTATAAAATTGCTGAAGATTGCTCCCTGACTTAACATTATTTGCAGACAAGTCACTGACAGAAAACACTGATATCTTTATCTTTGTAATAGAATGATTGAATATTGATGCTGCTCTATTATTATAATTGAATCGTGTCTTTTTCAATAGCGTTCAATAAATATTCAATTTATATTAATACGACTTTAAGCAACAAGTTAATTAAAATAAATAAAGTTCATTAATTTACGTTTAAGTGAACGATGTCTCGGATGTAATTTATTCGTTTCACAAAAGGGTGCAGCAAGTTAACGATATATTGAGCATTGATGGGATTCGAACCTGGACCTATCGTATCTGAGTCCCATGCTCTATTGCTTTGTCAACGATCTTTACAAAATGAACTTTCTGTGAATGCTAAATGTTAGAAATTCAATCATAGTCATCTTGTTCTCAATCTCTCAATTGTTCAACAGTCAACAATCGTTCTCAAGTAAAACTCTAAAATGTAAATTTCTTATCCATCAATTACAGACAGACACAATTAATGGAGATATCCCTGACTTCATAATAATACAAAACAGTCATCGCAATGCCTTAATAATAATACAAACTGTAAATAGCTGTTTTGGTCACACTGCTATTGTGTCTTACATTTGTGATTAATTAATTTATATAGCAGTGCTAACATCTATGACATATTTATTTACTACAATTGCTGTAACTCATCCCAATGACCTTTGACCCAATTATTTACATCCTATCGCTAGCACTTCTTTCTCTAGCCTGTGACCTAGTTACTAAAACCTCAATTTTATTGCTCTCCCCCAGCCTGTGATCATATTGCCCCGCCCCCTAGCCTGTTATCTAGTATTTACATTCTATTGCTACTACTTATTCCACTAGCCTAATTTTAAAGATTTGCTCCTCCCTCTAGCCTGTGACCTAGTTATCTAAGTCTCATTGCTATTGCTCCTCCCTCTAGCCTGTGACCTAGTTATCTAAGTCGCATTGCTATTGCTCCTCCCCCTAGCCTGCTGTGATCTAGCCTGCCCGACCTGTTGACGGACAATTAGATAACGTTTAAGCTCCTCCTCCGTGCGCCAGATGAACACATGGTAGGGGCTGTCAGGGGCGTGGTCACCACACCACATGATGTTGATGATGTACTGGCCTGGTTCTCTGACATGGTAGGAGCAGCGCAGAAGTTTTCCTTCCTTCTTTGTTTCTATGTTGAAGGCACCTTGAACAACAATAACGTAGAGTATAAAACTGAATTGGTAGTGCACCGGACTTGGAATGGACTGGTAGAGGTTCAAGTCTTGTGAAAATTCAATAAAATCACTGACTAGAGATGCTGTTGGTGCTGTTGGTGTATCAGAGACATCATTCATATAATACCGTAAACCAGATATTAAAGTTAATATATATTAATATTATACTGTTAATCAATTCGTAAGAAATAATGATCAAGAAATATTGTATGCTGTATAATCTAATGCAATAAAGGATAGTAAATAGTAATAATTCTAAATGGGTCAATATTAAAATATTAATAACCATCTCAAGCAGCAACTGGATCTGAAGAGTCATTGTATTCAATCAATAAACATCTCAGAATAATAAAAGTTGTAAAGCAGCATACATCAAACAGATAACAAGCATCACTCTACCAGGTGGTCTATATTCAAATAAAATGCAAACAATCAATAAATACATTCACACGGATCTACTACTGTGACGTAATATGACATAATAACATTTTGTTTTATTGTATTTTCATAACGATGTTACATAATTAAACCACTACTTATCATTACAAATGTGCTGATGTGACGATTCAATAATGACTCATAATGATTCAATGACTGACCCTTTGGACCTCCTATTTCCATTTTCACTTCCCCCTTCCCTGCCTCCGATGTATCGACGTAGAACTGTGGCTGGTAGCGCGACAGCAGACCATCCTGGAGACCTGAGCCACCTATCTTTAGCAAACTCGCCCCAGAAACCTTCAGGGGAAACGGGCTCCCTAGAGTCATTGCAAAGTAGAGATTACGAAAGTGGTATCAAAAATTTGGATGGATAAATTTTAAGAAATATTTTGTGTAGTGGCATAGCCAGGATTTGATCAAGATAGTTTTCCTCCAAAAGTTTAAGTGGTGATTTTTTTAGGTTATCACTTACTTTTTTGTCTCAATTTTGCTCCGATTACATGCGTTTTAACCCCATCTACACCTATTCAACGCAAAAAATCAATAAATCGTCACAAAAAAGTGGGAGGGGGGGGTTACTGCTAAACGCACACGTTTAACATTACAAAAACATTTTTATCTCCAATGGAGGAGGGGGAGTTATAATCCTCACATCCTCCATTCTCTTTGCCTATGCCACTGATTTTGTCATCGACTGTATAATCAAAAGTAAACAGATATTTTGTGAGCAAAGCAAGTGTTATATAATCATCAGAAAGTTGAGAAAGTCATACGGAATCAGTAAAGCATCCAAGGTGGATTGATGGATGGGGGGGGACACAAATTTGTATAATTTGATTACATATTAATGTCGTTTTAGAAAATGTAAGAAGTTTACTTTTATTCTTGTGATTATTCCCAGTAGAAAAATGAAACGAGCAGATTTGGTTAAGATGAGAAAGTGTAAAAGATAAAGAATTTATCAATATTTTTGGAGAGTAACCTACACTTGTTGACTCTCCTTTTTAATTCTGTAATTAAAGTAGATATGCTGCTTTTCAGGGTTATAAATGATTTAATATTTTATTACATTTATAGTGGTAATATTGGGCTCCTTCACAGAAGAGTGACTAAATTATTTATATCAAGTAACAAGACTGGATTGAGTTACCTAAATCCAGACACTTATAAGGTCTGATTCAAGTTATAAATTTTCTGTCAACAATTTATGTTGTGAAGGAATTGTTGTGATGATGTACAACGGCCCACAGTTACAACGACCTTCAGTGTATATTACACTGTGTAACTTAATAAACAACAATATATCACTGAAATGATTTTGCATAGACATAAAATTCCTAGTCTGTAAAAAAATCGTATTCGTCTTATACGCAGTATTTGTGCTTGGTAGTTAATGATTATTATATAGGCATTTCATAAAAGCTTAACATAAATTGAAATAACATAATTACGTATATTTTATAATGATACTATGCATATTTACCAAATAAATACCAATACATTTAGGTTATTGTGAACATACCTTTTTTAAACTTTCTTCCAACCCCACAGACGTGAGGGTGGAAGAAATTTTTCCAATTTAAAAATTGATCTTTATAGATAAATTTCTTTTGATATTCACAGCTTGTGAATATAAAAATTGAGCTAGTAATTATAGTAAACTTAGCCATGTTAGAAGTCTATGAATCACTAAATAGAGATGGTTGGCTATTGTATTATATTGTAAATGTTTTAATTTATACATATTTTAAGTTGTGGCACACAACTTAAAACAGTTGTGATGCATAAGCCACAAGTTTTAATAAGTCACTACACTTTGAAAATTTGACATTCATGTAAGAATTGTAATTATAGGCCTACTTTAGTTGCTGTAATATATAAATTTAGTCTGACCAGGTACATGTATATTATCATAGCGAATGTTTAGATGATGTTGACCGATGTCTTGCGCTCTGATTCGAAGAGTAAACGTTCCATTTCTGTGATCAACCAACTCACAGTACCCAGGCCTGTCCGCTGCGGGTCCAGTACAGTAAACAGTCAATTCTCCTGAATATTATAGTGAACTCAATTACTTTATTTGAATTAAAATTTAAAGAAAACTGTTATTATCTAAGTAGAATATTAATTAGGAGAGCATAAAAACTATTAAAAGTTTATACCATTGAGATTTGAAAGAAAACACTTCATAACTGATTACGTAAGGCAAAATCTTTTATACTTGCATAAACACTTTATTTTATAAGATATTTATGCAAGTATGAAAGATGTTTAAGTCATTATAGATTCCTAATTGACTCTTTCTGTCATGAAACGGTCGTTTGTGACATTCTCATAGTAGCCAATCATCTTTTTGCTATTTTTGCTATTTATCTTCTATCAACAATCATATGACTTGTAGACCAAATTTAGAAGCCTCAGATAATAAAACAAATAACAGAGAAAATCTTTGAGATTTCTCACTGTCATAGCACTTTCTGGAGGCCTTGTACCAAGTGTTAGCAAAGAAAAAGACTGCATTTCTGATAACACAAAACAGCAACTTGTACACAGTTAAGATTGCAACAAACTGATATAAACACTATTTCACAGGCCTTCGATAATTATTTCATTTAGTCATTTTGTTACCCGGTCCAGCTCTCCTGGTGTCTATGGTCGACTCAATTGGTCGACCGATGTAACCAAAGTTTAAACCTCGACCCTTGCAACGGACCAGGTTAGGATCAGCAACACTTGTCGCCATCAAAAGTTAATTCTACAAAAATACAAAGTATTTCAAGAGAATGTCATTATATTAATAATTATACTAATAGTATAAAAATGCAATTTTTGCTTTCTATCAATTTTAAGAATTAGCTATAAACTGTAAGTTCATCGATATTGGCATTTGTAAATGAATATAAGAATATGGATGGATCAATTTGTTACCTAGTTCAATTTTTTACAGTATCTTTAAAATATGGTGGGCACAAATAATTATTCATGAATAATTCTACTTATTTACAAAGTATACTAACTCTTGTTTAGCATAATATATCTCCTACATCAAAAATTAAATCATTAGATATCCACTATAATATATCTCATGGTTAAAACTCAAGAAAATATGAAACGCATTACAACAGTGTGTCGATTTATCAGTAACTGCAGCGGTTCCCAACCTTTTTGATGCTGTGACCCCTTGATAACATTTGTCAAGTTGTGGCGACCCCAACGATAAAATTTTAAACTTGTGGTAACCCCAACACAACAATTTATTATATTTTTGTTCAATATTTTAAAAATGTATTTGCAAATGACTAAAATGATTAACTTTACATTTTAAGTGCGTATCGTGCAATGTAATTGCATGTACATTGCACAAAGAACGCATTTTAAAAACCCATTAATTTTCAGAAGGTCTCAGCCTCTCAGGCGACCCCTGGTAAATTGTCAGGCGACCCTAGTTAGGGTCGCGACCCACAGGTTGGTAACCGCTGAGTTACTGTAATACCTGTGTGACTGAGATTTTGACAACAAATCGTAAAAGTTTAATAACATTTTTTTAAATGTGTAACTGAACCTTATACTAAATCATAGAGCGACTGAAATCATCTACATTCTACACTCTGATCGCTTTGATTATTATAAATTTATAAATATCTATACATATATAAGCTTACGCATCGGACTCTATAGATATCTTTTATTGTAAAAATTGTTCTATTTTAAAGTTTTATTTCATAAGTAGACCTAAATTGCTATAATAACTTACATAATAAGATATAATAACTTACATAATAAACAACTTACATAATAAGATTGAAAAACTCAATACTTTGCAGTGTACAAAATGTCACATCAACTTAGCTGACTTCTAGCAATTGATATACAATACGATAATCTCATTTAATTCCAAGAACACGTTGTTGTCACAATAATCCGATTCAAACAAGTCACATCATAAATGACATGCAACTCAACGATTACTCAATTAGTAAGCTTATTCGCAATAGCTCAACTTCTACTGTTACACGATATGTAACGAAAATTCTAATTTTTAAATAAATATAATTTCTTTACATTCAGTGCGCAAATATTATTCAAGCTATCAACTGCTAGCCTTCTATTTGTTGTCACAATGTTGAAAGCCTGTTCATTTTTCTGTCACGGCCACTGCTCTACGGCCGGGTGTGCTAAAGGTGAAAGGCTTAACTTTATACGATGTACAACTTGTCATGTTATGTTATGATCTTTATTATCGCCTCGCTGATCAAGCACGGAATTTCATCAGAGAAACGAAAGGAATCGACCCTCTTATCCGGTAAACTTGTCACTTGTCACCACCAAAAGAAATTATGTTGTAGGAACAGTAGAAGTCGTGCAAAACTTCATGACATAATTATGTATTGTTCACTTCTCCGGCATATTATAGATGAAATAACGCAGGAGTCATGACATTGTTTAATCTTCAAGTTAAAGTTTTCTTCAGATGTAAACATTTGTAAAATGTAAACATTTAATTTTATCACCCCTCCCCCCCCCCCTTCCCCCTCCACTGCAACTGACAGAACTCAAAGATTGGTATTCATTGTCGTTTCTTAAATCCTAATTTAAAACCTTTATTAAATATTTCCTGTTGAATTTGTATTTAATTTATTAAAAGTTGAAGCTTCTGCTAAAGCTCTTCTGACTGTGCACCTGTCTTCTTATATATACAAAGATTATTAAGTCCAGTTTTTATTGTCTTATTTTATAGAGAAAAAGCTGTTGAATTTAAAATCGACATAGAATGAAGATCATAATGAAAAAGAGAACGACGTCACGGTTCAACAAACTTGGCTCGCTTGGCTTGCTGCAGGTGCGTTAATTGATGTACTGTATAAACGCGTATGCCTTCTATACCATAATAAAACAGATATAGGCCTAAAAATATCAAATAAGATTACTAGATGCATATCAAATAAGATTACTCGATGCATGTTTTTTGTCAAGTATTAATTGTTGTTTTCATTTATCTCGTATATATTTTGGCATATTTTAAAATTTAATTTCTGGCGCTGAAAGCCTTTTTTGTGTCGCTGCAAGAAACAAACAAATAAACAAAGAAAATGAAATGAAACGAATTAAAACAGTGTCGACATTTACTTGAAAAGAAAAATAAAGAATATTACTTTGAATAAATTTATAATAGTCTATTTACAGGCCCCTAACCACATTTAAAAAGTCTTATCCCAAAAGGGACACAATTCACGAAAAAATAAAACATTGATTAATAATTATTGACTAAAATTGTTGTCTATCTGACACGAAAGTCTGTCTAATATGATCTTCTTTGATTTAACAATAATTATAATTAAATCATCAAGGATTGTCTAATTTTTTGGTGTATATAGCACTATAATAATTATAGTCTCATGAAACATTTCCATTATAGCCAGCAATTGCCTGTTACAATAAATAAAAGTCTTTATCCAATTATTTAAATTAATTACCAAATATGCTTTAATAATTATGTTCAGTGGCGTTGTAAAAGAGGATGGGTTGTGGGGGTTAACAGCCCCCCACCCCTATAGGAAGAAAAAATAATAATTTACAATGTTTTTTGAAGGAAATCGACTCCCTCCCTTTGTGAATATATGTTATTTATGACTATACCACGAATAATTTGTAAAATTTATTTCAAACTAATTTTTAATAATTCTGTAGTGAATTGAATGCTTGTATTTTAAAATTTTCTTTAACACAAACTTAATTATAATTCATTCGCTACGTGGAGACTCTTTGTTGATTCAACGTCACAGCTCGTCTACAATATAGTTAACAATTGGTTAACAATATGAAGTCATGAAAGATTGCCTAGTTGCAACCAATAATGATTACATTGTTTTGATTCGAGACTTATATGAGAAACATTTAGACCGCAGCCCGACAGAGTCGATCCTCTCATGTAGAACAGACGATAAGAAGAAAAATCAGTCAGAGAAAAAACCTAAAAACATGGCCAACGAAAACAAGACGGTAAATATAACTGTTTACTTTCATCATTATTTAAAGTTCTCAAAAGATTTGAAATTTTTAGTTGTTTAATATATTTTAGTGGCATCCGTTTTTATGCATGTACTTCGTTACATTTTTTGTCGTTGAACTTGAAGTCAAACTGTTCCTATTTTCCGTTAGTCTGACGGGCTTTGGGCAAAATGATCGACAAAGGCAATTTTAATTGAACTTTATAACAGTAAATCAAGTATCGATCAATAATTTATATTCCATTAATTCCTACAACAGTTATCTGAATGAATGCATTAAAATTGAATCTTACCGCGTTCACTTATCTAAATATTATATTTTCATTCTAGGAAGTTGACGGCAGACCGGAAAGTTCATCGCGAGCCTCTAGACGCGATCGCACTCCGAGCCGCTCCCGGAGCGGAGGCCGCTCTCCCCGAGGCGCTCGACGGACCCCCGCGACGTCTCGCTCGAGGTCCCGATGCGCCAAGAAGGGGAACAGTAGGAAGCCCAAGGGCTTCCCTCGACGCAAACGAACGCGAGTCTGGCGCAAAGTTGGGGCGACGCGTCGACGATGCTACTACTACTTGTGATACCCCCTCCCTCCCTTTCTCCTTTCCCTCGGAGATCAGCAGGAAAACGAAGTAGGTCGCTGGCCCCTCTGTAGTCGGTCAGGGGGCTCTTCTGGAGTCCCGGTGTTCCTCGGCAGTCGTCTTGAGTAAACAAACTGCTGCTAATTAGTATAAAAGTAAAAATGTATCGAGTGTTAACATGTTATTGATGATGAATAAAAATTTAATCAGAAAACGAGTTTACTGTTTGTTTTTTTGTTTATACTTTAGGCTGAAATATAATTATTGAACGTGATCGACAGATAGTTTCGGATAAATCGATCCGTGTACTATTAGTGTAATAAAGTTTTTGGGATTAGAATTGGTGTTAGGATACGGGTTAGAGTTAGGATTCGAGTTAGGGTTAGTGCTATATTGGTAGCGTTAATTATAGTGTTGGTTAAGGTTACTAGCTGTTAATGTTCATTATTTTTTCCAATCTAAATAGAATAATTGAATATTTTCAATGATTCGAAAGCCAAAGTAACCTAACTATAAGCCCAACACCGCGAAACATGTCAAACACATAATGTAACAATTTAAGTTGTAATTTACATTTACACGTTATTTAATATATCATAATATGAATTTAAACGATTTAATATAAACAATTTGAAGGGGCCAGATCTCATAAATCTTTCAAATTTTGTTCTAAATTATTAAACGTGGATAAACTCAGAATTTTGAAGGTCTAACCCCTTCTTCCTTCCTCATTTCCCTTCTTTCTACATCTTAAAAAATCGAATTAAGTCATTTATGAATCTGTGTACAATAATATTACAACAAAAATCACTTTCAATATTTCAAAATGCTTTAAAAGTTAACTTATCTCAGTTTGTTGGTTCACGGGACAAAAGAGCTCCCCCTCCCTCTCCCTATAAAATTTAAGCTAAGCGATTGTTTTCTATCCTTTAAATTATCACATATAATAAGACAAAGGCCTTTGTCTTAGCAATAAAGAATCTGTTCATTTATACTTAGAAAAATACAGTTAACATCTAGTCGTAGATGCGACATTTCATCTTGCGCATTTTACTCTCAGTTCAGGTTGATCTTGTTTGAATCGCTGAAGTTCAAAAAGCCAATCTCGGATGTAATTTGACTTCCATTCGTCAAACCGCAGCTTCCAACGCTTCTCCTGTTCAGTAATATTAGCTGAAAAAAGCAATAACAGAAACTGACGTCAAAATAATATATATAGCGATTCAGTTTTCGATCACAAAGGAGTGTACACACCAGAGGCGAAGTCACGAGGTTGTCTGGGGTTCAAACAACCGAACTTCTGAAAAAATTACCCACGCAATTCGTGCAAATTCGGAGACTTTTTTTATAGGGGCGAAAGGGTTTGCTAGTCTGTCATTTTTCATTCCGTGCAAGTGTTATGCAACTTGTTGCCGCGCGTATTCGACCTTATTTCATACATTTTATGACAAATTCCATCATTCATTATCAATTTCATCAATGAATGATAAAATTTGTAAGGGTGTTTCGGATACGAATATGCTGCACCGATATCGATACCATCATACCGATATCGGTGCCGATATCGATGCCGATAACACTAGCATTATTTATTCATTTTTATTTAAACAACCCCACTTGCTATGAGATGGCTTCGCCACTGGTTCAAGCATAATGAAAATATAAATAAATAAACAAATTGAAGATATAAACAATGAATCATGCAAGAAAAGTAACGTTTAAAGAAATGATCTATATTTCATTTCATTTGATAATCTGATTCATCTCATTTGTGTAGAATACGATTTTTTTGATTTTTTCCTTTCATCTGGGAATCCAGACGCTTTGTTTTGTTTTGTATTAGCATTCTTTTCTTATTAGTATTCTTTCTTATTAGTATTCTTTTCTTAACAGTTCTTTTGAAGAAGTTTTATTTTCAGCATCAAAAATTACACTTCGTTAAAAATAGCTTCAAACTTTCTATACACTCGTCTGCTAAATATCACCTCGACAGATGTAGTTAAAATTGAGAATGAGGGAGAGAGAAGTTTTTAGACGAAATTAACGTCTTTAACGAAAGACGTTAATTAACGTTTTAATTAACGTTTTTTAACGCAATCAACAAGATTAATAGAGGGAAATTTGAGTTGAGATAGAAATCAGAGAGTATTTTGATGTTAAAGATGGAACTTTCATTGAAGCCGAGAGATTGTTTAAATCATTCTGGGAACAAAACATTAATGATCGCGAACTTGCGTAATTTGACAATTCACCGAGAAACGTTTTTAGGGAAGGGGGGAGAAACTCTTCCCCACTCCCCTCTCACTCTTTTAAATGCACCACTACCACTATATGGAAGATCTATCTGTTCGGAGGCCCGGATGCGTTATAATAAACTAACGTTTTCTATTTTCACCATCTGGTGTTGATTTAACAAAACTAGTCGGTCGCCTCTGACGTCATTCGAGCGGCGTACGTCATTGGTTGATAGATTTGTGGCCGTAGCGCCCAGGGCCGCGCACGCGCAAGGGTTGGTCAGGATGTATCAGATTGGAGGGGGGCTATTGTGGAAAATTTGAGAAATGAAAAAGTGGGCTATTTTGCTGAAGTAAAACTTCTTCAAAAAGTTTGCTTCTAATCTTATAATACTAATCTTATAACGTAAGATTGGTATTTAGAAGTACATATCACTAGACTACCTATTTAAGGTATGAAATACAAGTAGATCTATTCACGTTTTCTCAAGATGGAGAGGGGAGGGGGAAGGATCGGCGAACCCCCCTCAGCGCCTACTGTAACCAGTCAGACAGGTGTTCCGTATGGCGCGTGGATCTATGGAAAGATTTCACCTTCAACTCTACTGACTAAAGTAGGACCAGATTATAAAGTTTGTGGGTTAAAAAGAAAGCGCCACTCTTTCAATTAGTGAAAATGTAAACATTTAATTAGAATAAATATAACAATATTTCTAAGTAGAATAAGAAATATTGTAATTATGAACATACGATCGAGCTGGCAGTAAATTGAACAAATCTTGAATCTCTTGATCATGTTGTTTATAAAGTACAAACGTTGCTGAATTAACTGCACTAGCTGCACCCTTTAGTAAGGGTGCACCAAGTTAAAACTTATTAAAGATCAAGGTAAGCATCTTTAGTTAGACGCTTAAATTGACAGCTACGTCTTCGACATAATTCATATAATGCGGTAATCCGGACGTTAAGCTTAACCTTAATCTTATTTGTTAACATGAACAATAATGGAATAGATTCTCACCAGTAGCATCTATAATTCGTGGAAGGTGCTCTGTCCAGAACGCGCACTGATTTATTCTAGGTCCTTTACCCACAGGGGAAGAGTCACGTGATGTCACGTGCTGTTCTCCTTGAGTACTGATGAACTTTGAGTTCAGTTCTAGGTATTCTCGACCCCGAGGGGTGTGGGGGGGCCACTGCCAGTAGGGGCGGCGAGGGAACTTGCGAGTGGGTTCAAAGGAATCTTTATTTGGATTGCTGTAAAAATAACATGATGATGATTTTTTACTCAAATTAGGATCACACATGACAGGTCAAAACGGCCCCGATAAATCAATCCGTTAATTTTTAGGTTTAGGGTTAAAATTGATGTTAGGATTGGAGTTAAGGCTAGTTTAGGGTTGGTTAGGGTTATGATTATTAAATGGATTGATTGAACTGATTTTTAAGGTTAATGTATTCGTTGTCATTTGGTTTCAGGTTAAATTTTTACAAGCGACTTATCATAGCAAAAAATATAAAATTATCCGAAAGCTCAATTCTTGTGCAAAAATTAATCAATCATAAGTAAAGAAGCTGTGACTTTAAACAGACTCTGACTGACCCAGTTTTTGCAAAGTTTGTCCAATAGCGCATAATATCTCTGCTAAGCTGACGTTCTGAGTCGGTGAAATTGCTGCCTAGTTTCAGTGGTTCACCAAACATGAATAGTATCTCATCTCCATGCAATACTCCCATCCATTCAGGCCATGGATTTGAACTGTACCTAAATCGAGAGAAACCAAGTAACATATTTTCTATTTAAAAATGTATTTTTTATCCTAATAAGATCTTATTCCATGAGCAACGTTCATAAGTTCTTTATCGATCTGTTAACGGGCTGACGGTCTAGCTGTTTTCACTTTTTCACTAATGTCAAATTCTCAAGCCAAATCATTGAAATTCAACAAATAAAGAATACCCTCCGATGGCATAATTTTATAGAAATTGGGGTAACTTTTATTTATTCTGTTAAATAATAAGTGTAAATTCACATCGCGGAAGCATGGTGAATTGACCTATGGTTCCGTTACTAATTAGGATCATATTATAAAAATTCAATAGAATTTAAGGAATTTTTGTTTAGAGAGTATGTTCAATAGTAACTGAAATCTGTCAATGTTAGAACAAAATAGTACATATCAAATCATTACAAATAAATGGTGTCGAAACGGAGTTATTTTAAAGTAAATTAATTTTAACGTCTGGGTTATTTTGTTGTATGAAATATGTCATGCGCATAGCTGTCAATTCAAGCGTCTTATTAAAGGATGCAGCAAGTCATTGACATAATGTTTTCTCAAACTGTGCAACCATGATACTCCACGAATTTAAATAATAATAAAGTTTGAAAACATTTAACTACAATAGAATATAAATATAAAAAATATAAAAAAGTAATTAAATCTTTTTACCTGTGAGTAAAATAATAAGTATAAACAGAAAGCGAATTTTGGCCCGTTTCTTCCGCTTCAACTTTCAGATACTTTGCAAAATTATGAGCAAACTCATTCATGGGGCACACAAAATAATAGTCCCCAATCGCGCCGTCTAATCCGGCAAGATTCGAATCTGTGTCATTGGGACTCAACCAATCCGTGTACTGGAATTCTATGTCGCTCAAAGCAAAAGTTGAGTTGAGCTCTTGAGGATATTGCGGATAACGAAAGAATAATTTTCGCATACTTTCAATGTAATCCTGTCGCGACATTGTTCTGTGATCGAGATCTATTTTGTCTGAAAGTTCGTAGATTATAAACCAAGAGCCTTCGTCGAGATTGCTCCCAGCAAGAATTGGACATCTGAATAATGATAAAAATATAGTTAGAATAATAAATAGCATTATAATCTTTGTTTGTATCTTATGGCTAAGCGCATAGCATAAAGCTAAATTATTGACACATAATATAAGCTGCGACAAAGTGACTATAAGGCCTACAAATTCATTGTTACTTAATACAAATATAAATTAATATAAATTATTGTATAAATTCACTATCCATGTTTATACCTCATGAGTATTTAGATAGTATCTTGGAATTCATAATTAACCAAAACGAAATATAAATTACTCCCACCTCTTAAACCTGCCATGCCGTAAAGCTTCCAAAGGAGGCTCTGGAAGAAAGACCCCATCCACTACCGGCAAGAAAGGAAACTGCAGAATATCTCTCGACACCCACTGAGATTCCACTAACTTCTGCGCAGGAACCAACCTCAGGCACTCCTCAATCCCAGCCATATCGTGTCTCGACACGTCGCACTGAAGATACTCGATCGCAAGCTCAACGGACCGCCGTCGAGCCTCCTCGACCGTCAGCGTCGCCCAGGGCATGTTAGCCGTCCCGCTCTGCAGTATCGCCCGATGAAACAAGCCGCGACTGAGAGGAGACAGCAGGTGGAGGCTCGTGCTGGCCGATCCCGCGCTCTCGCCGAATATCGTCACGCGGTTAGGGTCGCCGCCGAAGTGGCGAATGTTGCGCCGGACCCAGTCTAGCCCGGCTAGCTGATCGTATAGGCCCATGTTGCACGGCACGCTGGGCGTGTTCAGACAAAGGAAGCCTAGGGCTCCTAGGCGGTAGCCCACGGAGACGACAATGACGTCATTTAGCGAGGCGAAGATTCGCGCGTCATAGACGTCTAGGGTAGTGGAGCCGCTGTAGAAGCCGCCGCCAAATATCCAAAACATGACGGCGCGTTTAGGCCTAGCTAGCAGGTCATAATCTAGATACATAATAAATAAATAAATTATGGGAATGATTACAAAAATTAAGCTCAAGTTTGTATAAATATTTAAATTAAACCCGATTTCCAGATGTTTTATTTTACAGGATTTCAGTTTTAGTAAGAAACTTATACAACTAAAGCTATACAAAATCGTTTTTTCGCAATTTTTTGGCAAAAATCTGCTAGGATCCATCTTTAAGTAGAAAAATTGAACCGTGGTAGCCTTCTGGATCGACTGGATTAAAGAAAGAGTTAGAGGACGAGTCAAGAGGCCTCCCGTTGAGGGGATCATGAGAGGGTTCGCGAGGGCGGTCATCTGAACGGTAGACCCGAGGGACCCAGACGTTTACAAAGAGACAATCTTCACTGAGATTTGTGACAGGATTCCACATTGTAGATCCAGTAAAGTCTGGTCCAAAAAATAGATCAGGAACCTAAAGGTACACATTTTGGGGTTAAAATTAAACTCGAATTGGATCTACACTGCAAAATGTTATAGCGATACATCGATATACAATTATAATGCAACAATTATAATGGAAGCGGTATGTACTGTTTAACATCGACTAGTCTAAAATTATTCCTGTAACAACGAATTAGGTTAAACCTGAATACTATTAGATAATTTCGATATGTTATAAAGACTAAAGAGCCTCACGAAATAATATATTTTCATTTTAAACCCAAGCTAAAAACAGAAGTCTATTTCATTTTACATTAAATTTTATCTGAAATACTCTCAAAGCCGAAACCCACGTGCGCGATAATATGCCAAAATATCGCGCGATAAAAAAAGGTCGCGAGATATTTCAAAACCCACCGGCGCGATAAAATTTTATAAAATGATAAAATTTGTGATAAAATCACTCATATACGAGACAATTGACAAGCTATCATCAGTCAGGTGACCGCTAGATGATATATTAGATATATCATTGGTTAGAGCCTCGTGATATTTTGGATATCGACCAAAAAATCGCTTTCGTTTCAATGACATTTTGGACATCGACCAAAATGGCGTATACCAAAATATCGCTGTCGCGGCGGTTGGTATGCTCCCATTGAATATAGTGCCGAGCGATTAAAAAATGTCCATGTCCAAAATGTCCATGTCCAAAATATCGCGTCGCGCGATAAATTATCGCACCGGTGTGTTTCGACCTTTAATACAACTCCTAGCATTACAGGTTTATCATCATCATCATGACATAATTTGATTTAAAATTCTCATGGAGGTGTAAACTGTTATAATGCATGACTGTGATTTTAATTGTAAAAGAAATAACGCAATCAACACACATAACGAACAGACCTGAAAACAACTATTAGGAGGAACAACGCAATCGCGAATGTGATACCATTTTCTCACCGGAACCGGATGTTTAAACCTCAATTCCCTCACTGGCGGCTCGGCAAATGGAATCCCGAGGAAGGCGTCTCCTGCCAGACTGAGATGCGGGAGGCGATACCTCAGCCCCTTGATGCGGCCTTCGTCCAGGGTTACTGTAGGGGTGCGCTCATCGTCCGAGGCTTGACGATGAAGCGCTGGTGTGACGGTAAGACAGAATAGAGTGGAGAAGAGAAGGAAAGTGTTTTGCAATTGAAATTTAAGCGTTCTCTCTCGACTGAATATACAATTGAGCTTTTCCATGTGAGCAAAGGCATACGTGAAGATGATATGATGATAGGCTTGTTAAAGATCGCGTTAAAATTTGAAGATTATTGCTAGTAATTTATATACTAGAATATGCTGTTACTCTTATTCGCTTGTTTGTAGAAATTACAGTATATCACAATAAAATGAAGCGACTTTTAATTTTTTTAAAGGTACCGTTTTAGTTATCGGTAGGCCTATTAAAATGTAAAATCGTGTATTTAGAAATTTTACATTATATACGTTATTATTTGGTCCAACAGCTAAAAGTTAAAATTATGTGTTTTCCAAGTGCGTTGATTTATTCCTCGCTTAATCGCTCAACGTGTTCGAATTTCAGACGCCAACAGCGCCTACAGTACGATAATATTCCTGACTGATTAGATTGAAACATTTATCCAATTGATCATCCATCCATAGATAGCTAATACCTACGTAGTAAGGATACTGGGATAGTTTAATGATACATATATTAATCTTTTTTAATATCGTATAGGTTATTTGTAACAGTTTCGGGTCAATATGATATTTTTTGGCTTACTAGTACCTCCCATTCATGTTCTGAATAATATAATGACAAATTGATCATAAATGATTCTAATTACAATTAGGTTTACTAGTTGTTATTCTGACAGTATGACAAACTGACACTAGGACTATGATAATGCAAGATTCCAGAATCATTACAGAATCATTATTAACCCATTAACTTATGAAAACAATTGCAACTGTAATAATTCATTGTCGATTAGTAATTAAGCCTATTATGACTAGTAGGCTACAGAGTTCAACTATACAATTTTGTAATTATATCGTAGGACTACAATTTCGCATGCAATTTCGATGCCAAATCTGTAATAAAAATGAATAAACATTCTCATGCAGCCTATGTACACTTAATCACATAATAATGCAACACTATTAAACTTAAGGACATGAAGGCCTGTATTAAAAGTTGGCGTATACATAGCGATAGAAACAAATAAAATAAGAACGTTTGTATTCGTGTACAAAGTAGTGTAAAAGGTCTATCAACACGATGGCTACAGATTTTTCCAGAAAGATCTACTCTTAAAATACTAAATCTTGTTTAAGTATGTCATATTAAGATCATTCTCATTTCAAAGTGGTCAATTTACAATCTATCCTCAAAGTCTGCCTTCTCTCACCCCCATAAAACAGTAATTTCATTAATTAAAATAGACTATTCGGGGAATAGGTATTTTCACTCCGTTCCCTCTTCCTAAACCCTGGGAATATTTATAACAATAATTAAGTTTTTAACATTTCAAAACAGAATTTAATTGTTTTTAAAATATTTCCTCGTCTTTTGTTCATATATAATTTCAGATACTGTATCACCAATAAGCACTAGCTGTACTGTATACCTATTGATGTTTTCGCTATGTATTCTATCGATACAATATTATTATAATAGAACTAGAATGTTACTATTGTATTCTACTTCGAAATTATTAGCACAAACTGATATTTGATAATTGCTGTTAATTATTGTCGATATAAAAGTAATAAAATGCAATATAAAAGCATGACTTTAGCATAGATGCATTTCACCCACGCACTAAAACCTAATTATCATTCACACACTGAATCATGCTGACTTAATAATTAGAAAAATTCTTCTATATTCTCACGGTTTTGTAGGTCAATCCAGTTAAGTTAGTAATACTCCAAATACTTGATGATTTTATCCAAATCTAACTTCAACATATAAAACTAATGCATAGAATGTTGCTTTCACTATAACATATCTATATGACTAGTTGACATAAGTACATAACTGTCAGCTAATTATTAATTAAACCTAGGTCTAATTAATAATTAGCATATATGAGAAATTCTAAGCCAGTAATTAACTAATTATCCAAATTATTATTATAACTATTGTAATTTTTATTATTATAACATTGCGCGTTTAACTTGGTGCGATTCTCGCGTGAATGAACGTAACATGATAGAGTACAGCTGCAGTTTATTGCAGTCTATGATCAAGCCTATAATAAGACGAGTATAGTACAAGCATCTTTTGCACTAGTATTATATTGCTGCTTAAAAAATACTGTCAGCGTTAAAAGTTTTATCTTTATAATGGAATAAACCAGAACGAAATAAACAAATCAAAAGAGAGAGAGAGAGAGAGAGAGAGAGAGAGAGAGAGAAAGAGAAAGAGAGAGGAAGAGAGAGAAAGAGAGATAATT
>JAQIXG010001853.1:0-19862 GCA_034700105.1 Oconnorella tubifera | reverse complement strand
GACTAGGTATGCAAGTCTAAGATGATGTTGTCTGAGTTGATTGTTCATCGGGGAATGAGTAACAGCAGTGGATCTAGTTTGGAGAAGAAGGACTCGCTAACAAAACAGGAAATCAGTGACATCTTGAAATATGGAGCTGAGAATCTGTTTAAAGATGATGAAGAAGGGCAAGGTTATCATTTATCAGTAGTAGTTGTGTATTTATTTCAATTATACACATACATACATCAATATACAAATGTTATAAACTTAGTATTAGAAATAACTAGTATGCTAGTTATAAGAGTTAGTATTCAAATTAATGCAAGCTTAGATTGCCTTAAGGTAGTTTGTAACGAATTAATCTTATTTAGTGACTTGCTTAATAACACTCTGCATACTGCTCTATCGAATTAAGTATCTAGCTAACACAGTACTGCACAATGTTTTTTGTTTTATACATATGTTTATGTACTTTACGTCTCTTTATTTCAATTATAAAGTACAATATCTTTATTTCATGGCAACCTTTATGTTCTTGTCTGAACATACGGTATTTATCAATTGATTTTATTTTTAAACAAAGAAACCTTATTAATTTTCTAGTGCGGTTTTAATTGCGATCTTGTTCTCTATTCTTTCTCCAGTTGTCTACAGTGATGAAGCAGTTGAGAAATTATTGGATCGTAATCAAGTCGCAGAAGTTGAGAAAGATAAAGAGTTTGGTATGAATGAATATCTGCGTTCTTTCAAAGTAGCGAGTTATCAGGTCAAGGAAGACGCCAATCAGCCGGAAGTCGTGGAATTTGTTAGTTGAATCAGATCAATTTATTTCTCAAAGTAGTAGCTATTGACATTTACAATTTGTCAACCATTTTTGTAAATGCAAATAATAGTTTAAATAAAAATAACATTAAACGTGAAATAAATTACTTATTTTGCCTTCTCTGAAAAGGATGATGAAATGGCAGAAGATAAAGATGACGATGAGCAAGGGTACGACGATGCAAAGGACCGGAAGGACAACGAGACAGACATCCAGTACTGGCAAAGAGTTCTTGGTTCAGCGTACAATGAACACGTCGTTCAAACTTTAAGAGAACAAGAAGAAGTAGCTAAAACTCTCGGCAAAGGAAAGCGTATTCGTAAGCAGATCAATTATGCAGAAAAAGAAATGATGGAGGCAAGCGCCGAACTGCAAAACAAGGTATCAGATGAAAATTTAACATTTGTTTATATTACTGCTTTATTTTAGATATCAGTTGGATATGTTTAATTTATTGTGTTAGTTATTATTTAATGCTATTTTGTAATATATAATTGATTAAAAGTGTGGCTTTATTGTAGATTTTCATAAATGAATGTTATTTCTATGATTGATGTTGTTGGCTGAATGAGCATTCCATTCTGAAATACTATATCTAAGAAGTTTCATTGACTTGTAATCGTTTAATAATTTTATCTGTTGTTTAAAATAGGTACATCATCATTTGGTGCACCTATTTGAGCAAAGTGCTTTTCTTTTGTTAACTTTTGTTCACATTTTATCTCATCGATGTCTTGCCTTTGCCTAAGTGAATATTTATGTTATACATTTGAATCATTGTCAATTATATTGCTGTTTTTTGCTAACATGACATTAATCATTAATAAAATGTAGATATTTGTTGGCTTAACTGATTTAATATATTTAAATTACTTGTTGGCACATTTCGATGTTGAATTTAGTTGTCTTATTTCAGAGAAAGAAAGCAGCCGCAGAGGATGACGCTCAGTTCCTCTCAGATTATGAACCTACTTCCGATTCAGATGATGGTATGTTAGAAGTGCGGTTATAACCATATTTAGCTTTTGTCTCAATTTTAAATCTTACACATTATATAAATATAAATATAAAATTATTATTCAATTATTCAGTCTAAATTACTTTTTATTTACTCTTTTTATTCAGAAGAAGGGTCAGGTGTTGAAGATGAAACTGGTGAAAAGAAAAAACGTTAGTTTTACTGGCAATTAATTTTTGATATTTTCAACGAAGAAATAAAATAAAATAACCATCGTAACTAAAAATACTTGTTAATAATATAAATTGCAAGAATAAATAGTCATCAGAATGATCAATAAAAGTTTTAATCAACACTGAGCAACTGACATTCTTGCATTTTTTTATGTAATTTTGAAAGCGTTTTGCATACTTGATAATTACTTAATAAATGAACGGATATAACATTGTTGCAGATAAATATATAATATCGATATATTGAAAAAAATATATAATATTTCAAGACATATTGTTCACAGACAAGCACGCGAAGCAGGTGCCGCGTGCACCTCAGGTAAGTCTACCGGCTCTGGTAGAACGTACGGCTGACGGTCAAGTCCTGGTTCTTGGATTCACGGCGCGTCAACGTCGAGCATTCCTCGATGCAGTGATGCGCTACGGGATGCCACCTTCTGATCCCTACAGATCCCAGTGGTAAGTGAAAATTTATTAAATAAGTAGTGGTTTACAACTTTAGGACTGGTGATGGGTAGTTGCAAAAGGCTAACTACCAGGGTAATGAATTCGGCAAGAAATGTGCAAGAGATTAGTTGCAACCCGTGTTTTTAGAGGTAAAATTTTCCCCCTTGAGCTTGGAAAGTAGTTTGTAACATAATTGAATGACACTTAGTTAAAGAAACGACTTTATTTGACACAGAAAATGCACAATTACCAAAAAAGAACATGACATGGTTTCTTGGCAATTGTTTTGATCCTCTGGTATTTTTTAAACTTAATGAACAAATAAACTGGATATTTTCTGAATTTTTACGGCCATAGTTAATCCGTGTTAAGTCGTGTTAATCTGTATGAAATAGACTCGATAGATGAAAAATTTAAATACATAAACATAGTCTCATCATGTATATTTTATTTTAAGGCTCGTTCGAGATTTACGCAGCAAACCTGAGCGCGTGTTTAAGGCGTTTGTTTCTCTCTTTATGCGTCATCTATGTGAACCGATAGCGGAAAGTGCTGACAAGTTTGCTGACGGGGTGCCGCGCGAAGGATTGTCACGTCAGCACGTGCTGACGCGCATTGGTATCATCGCTCTTATACGTAAAAAGGTTGCATTTATTTTGTAGTTAAATTCTTAGAGTGATATAGGAATTAAATTTATTTTTTGCATATCTTGTTTTGCAAGACATTTTCATTTTTTATTATTAGGACTATAACTTAATGAAGTGTTATTGTTTCTATAAAATAAATTTTTACAATTTCATAGGTTCACGAGTTTGAGGACATCAACGGGACTGACAGTATGGCTGAATTTAAATCATTCAAAGATAAAACGACTGAAACCGTTGCAGATTCCATTACTATCATTATTGACGGTGAAAAAACCACCGTTATTGGTAACGGTGATAAAACTTCTAGTGATGAAAAAACTACAAGTGGTAACGATGAGAAAACGTCGAATACTGAAAAAGCCACTAGTGGTAACAGTGATGCGACATCGAATAATAATGCGGAAAAATCAAATGGCGATATTCCAATAAGCGTTACTGAAATGACAAACGATACAAATATCGATAAGGAAAAAGATTTAATTATCAAAGACGCCAACAAGAATTTAACGGATGACAATAAAGTAGAAAAACTAACGAGTGATTCGGAAAAAGAAATTCCTACCGAAGAGAAATCCGATAAAAACGACTCGAAAGAAAAAGTAGCAGAAGAAATTGCTATGGAAACTGAGCCGGCAATTTCGATATCAGACGATTTAAAAGCGGAATTAAAATCAGGGAAAGATTCAGAGAAACCGACAGCTAATGAGATTGATGCTGGTAAGAATAAAGAGATAGAAAATATGCAAGTTGATAAAGAGTCTGTCACGAATGAAACTGATGGGATTGATAAGAATTCAAAAGAAGATATTGATATGAAAGCAGATAAGAGTTCAGAACCAGATAAAAGTTCAAAGATGGACAGTGGAAAAGCTGAAGAAATTGATTTAGCGGCAAAAGCGGAAAAGGAAGTTAAAGGTACAGAACCAAATGTTGGAAATGGTGATGGAAGCACTGTGAAGACGAAAAATGCTGAGGATTTGATTAAAGAAGCAGAAGTGTCATTAGAAAATGCTACGACTTTAGATAAGAGTACACAAGATGGTACAAAATTGGATAGGACTACGATAGATGCTATGCAATTGGATAAAGCTACGAAAGATAGTACACCATTGGATAAGAATACAACAGATGCTACGCCATTGGATAAAGCTATGACAGATGCTACGCCAGTAGATAAAGCTACGACGGATGCTACACCTCTAGATAAAGCTACGACAGACGCTGCGTTAGTAGATAAGTCTACGACAGATGCTGACAAGGCTATGAAAGATGCTACACCTCCGGATAAAGCTACGAGTGATGCTACGCCTGTAGATAAACCAGTGGACGGTGCGGCTCCTAAAATAAATCCGGTATTGCCTGTAAAAGGTTGGTAGTTGCAAAGTATTTTTGAGATTTTGTATTATATATTGTAATGTAGCTAACTTTCTGCATTCTTTAATAAGATATTCAATTTGTTCACTACTTCTGAGATATTGCTCGTGTAATACACAAGTGCAGATGTTATACTTAAGTTAAATTAAAATTTCAGATACTTTATTGTTATTAAATCTTGCCTGATTATGTAAATGTGATTATGACATTATTTTACTGCGGATTCAAAAATTCAGTATACGTGATATTTTTGCTTGTTGACTATATAATTATGTTACATTATTATCTAATTGACTAAAACTAAATTTATTGCTGACTAATGTATGCGTGTCATTTATTTGAACCATTCATAGTGTTCATTTTAGCAACCATTTATAATCTTCTATTTTGGCCGGTGATAGTGATAAAAGCAAAAATTATCCCAAATGTGCAAATAATCTAATAACCCCAAAGGGCATGACTTGCTATTATTTAATTGCAATCTTATATTTCTGTTTCACTAGAAGTACTACTAACTTCTGTCATGTCACCGGCAGAGATTGATGCTAGCCTTCGTAAAAAGTTTTGGATAGCGGACGGAGGTTTTACAGAACTGCATTCTCTGTGGCAGATGGAAGAAGCCCAGTTGATCAAGGGTAGGGAGTTTGATTCCTGGCATCGTAGGCATGACTTCTGGCTGCTTGCCGGCGTTATTACGTATTCTTTATGTGAATTATTTAACTGCGACTTAATTTAGTTTATATATTATTGCTTTGTAATAGTATTATTGTTTTGTGGTTATGTATATTTGTGCATTATTGTAGGAGAGTGTTAGTTGATTATGCTGATATTTAGTCCAGATATGTTTCTGATGATTTAATTATATGATGTTGGATAGATTAATGGGCGTTTTGATTTGTTGATAAATTTATTGAGTATGATATAGTTACTTACATTAATTTATACTGAAATTTGATTATTATGACCTTAAAATTTTGATATTCTTTATGGATTTTTTGATTTTTTATCTAGTACTAGTCTTTATTGCATAATATATTGCGTATTCATTTATATTCATTTTACTCTAATTATTCTCAAACTTGTATATATTTGACTTTATTCTCTTTCCTTTTAACATTTTTTGTATTTATTTATTGTGCTGATTTGTAAGCGGCGTATTTATAACATTGAGTATTCTGAGTTTTCTTAACAAGTTGAACTAGTCACGGTTATCGTCATTGGCAAGATATTCTATCTGACCCTCGCTTTGAGTTGATGAATCAGGCGTTTAAGTCTGACAGTGAACGAACTCGTAAAGCTGCATTCCTTAATCGACGCTTTCAGGTTTATTAGAAATTTATAATTTATTTAAATTTATCATTTAATTTGTTTCTAAATAACATGCTTATTTGCACAGAACAGAAGTGTAAAGATTTATAGAGTTAAATAAAATCAAGCGCTTTAATTTCACTTTATTTCATGCTGTTTTAATGATCTGAGAATTATTATTTTATTTAGAGTTTAATTGTTAAAAGAACGTATTTATCTCAGAAATTATTTGAATTTTATAGCCAGAAAATGTCCAAATTTTTAAATATGATAATTTCTATGTTCGCTTGTCTTTAATTTTTCTGCTGTTATCCTGTTTTTTATCTGCATGGTTTTCATTTGTTTTCAATTTTTGTGAATGTTAATTTCTTTCAGCTGCTGGAGCAGGGTCTAGTTATTGAAGAGCAGCTGAGAAAGTCAGCAGCTGAGAACATGGAAGCTGCAGCAGCTGATTTGCCTGCTGATAAAGTGACAACTAGTTCTCAGAAAGTTTCTAGAACTGATCAGTGAGTAGAATTTTTTTACTCTGTGATCTTACATTTAAATCATTATTGTATAGCATGGCATTAATTGGTGAGTTAGTAGCTTATGGTTGCATAAAAAATGTTTTTGTATACAAATTTTTTTTATTTGTTTTAAAGCTAGGAGTTAGCCTGTTGATTTGAAATAGTAGCTACCACTATTATCTACTATGCTGCTCAGTTACTGCGATATTTAGCCAAAAATTCTGCCTGGCAAATTTAATTCATTGTCATTGTTACTCATTATCACCTTTTTTATTCAGAATATACTGATAAGCATATACTGATATTTTATTATTCAGCATAGACTGAAAATATTAAAGCTTCTTTCCCTGCTTGATTTTTCAGAAACTGCTATTCATGTTTATTGATAATTACATTTAATTGAAAAGATTACTCATTTATTTCATTTTATAGGCTTATATTGTAATATATGAAATTATATTATGTTTTGTAATCTCATTATACAATTGGTTTATTTTTCCACCAGCCTTCAACAACTCGATGAATTGGCTGCAAACTTGAAAAAACTTGGTCACGGTGATCCCAAGAGTCCCAAGAATTCTAAAATGAGTAAAGGTAATTGCTTTGCATTCTTTCTTTCTTTCTTCAATTAAATGAAAAAACTCGGGATCAATTTGTAGCTAGACAAATTGATCCCGAATGCGTTAACCCGACAAATTGACCTTAACAATTTATTTAATAATCTTAACTTTAAGTAATCGTAATTTATTTTTATTTTCATGTAAATAACACTTTTGTATCTATAGTGTTCAGCAAACTAGTCTTCTAATCTGTTTAGTCCATATTTACTAGTTTTGCGATATTAGTTGCGATGCAATTTTGACTTCTTGGTAGTTTTTGTGTAATTTTAGTTTTCATATTATTTTCATATCCGTGTACTTTTAGTTATCGCATTGTTTTAGTTTTCGGTCAGATCTCGTCACTTGTCAGTGACATAAATGACATGTCGTACACCAACATGCCGGCAAGTTTAGCGAAAGCTTACGTTCCTAAAGTCAACAACCAACCGAGATTGCCGCCTGCCGCTGTTAAGCCGATTGCCACTGGCAATCAGTGGACTGGCTATAAACCAGGGGTGACCAAGCCGATGTATGTTCAACAACCCATTCCATTCCAGGGTTATCCAGGTATGGTTAAATTATTAACAGAATTTTTTAATGAAAAATTAAATATTTTTGCACAGTTTAATAGTTGACAATAATTAAATATGTACAATAACTTTGAATACTTTTAAAATCAAGCTGTTCAACATTATATAAATATGATATTGAATATAAATATAAAATATAAATATGAGTATAAATAAATAAAGTAGCATATTACGTTATTTGTATTGTGCACTATGTAATGTTATATAGGAAATGTAATTGTCGTAATTTTTTATTCTTTGACATGTTTATAAGGCATATTTGCTGCTTTGTGTATTTCTGAAACCATCGTAAACTATTTGAAGTGATGTTTATTTATGTTCTATTTTAAATTGTGATATATTTTATTTCAGGTTCATCACAGTCTGGTCAGAAGCCAGTTGATAAATCAAAAGGAGATGTCATTTGTATAGATTAACAACCCGTGTTGATATTTTTAACTGTAAATTAGATAATACGGCAGCTAGTAGTTGTGTTGTATGATTTTTCAATAAGATATCAAACTGATATAAATGAGAACTTTGATTAGTTTTAATTTCAATGTAAATGTGTTACTTTACTTTACAGTATTTATACTTTAGATTTTTTTGAAATTACATAAAGTCAAGCATTTTTAGTAAGGACTCGTTTCTTCTAAGTTTCGCCCTATTAAAGTTAAAACCAATTTCTTAGACTTGTACATTTTATTAGCCAACTCCACGCCTAAAATCGCTCATAAATCTAATATTCATAATGTATAATATTCATATTTTAGTTTATTTTAGTTTATTTTAGTTCAAATTAAGGGTAGCATATAACAGAAGAGTTGTTAGAAAATGAGATCTAGCTTCAGGCGTTTTTGTTATGCGAGTCGAGATTTTGATAAACCTTTTAAAATGTTAAGTTTTATATAAGGAAACTGAATGAAGACAATATCACTATTTTTACTTATTTTTATGACTGCTTCATACTGTAAGAAAACGCTTGATTGGACATGCATGGAAAAAACTGATTATATTCAAATAAAGTACTTTTGAATGTGTTCGTTATATTTTATTTTTAAAATGGATTAATTAGTAAGAGACGTCTTACTGTAAAGTCACAAAACAATGAGTTACTTTATAGCGAATAAAAGACAATAACATGTTTACTGTGAAATAAAAATATACCATGTCTAATTACCGCAGTTCTGCTATTGTCAGCTTTCAATTGAGACTTAATTCCATTGATTTTAAGTGGAGATCAAAAATTGGGTGATAACCGAAAAATGTTTATCACTCAATTTTTTGGAAGATACCGCCCTCTGCCTTTGTGAAATTCTATCTACGCCACTGCTACAGACATTGTGCTTAGTCTCTAAATGTCTCTAAAATTAAATCAAAAGGATGATGAACAAGTATTGATGTTGATATTAGTAAAAGGTTAAAATGACAAATACCTCTCTGCTGGCTTGTTTTAATCAAGAAGAGTTATTTGCTGCAAGGTCATTCCAAAATGATCACCAAAGTCAACTTCTACAATCTCATCATGCTATGAATTTTTTATGAAAAGCGACTGTTTCCGAGATATACAGTATTTTCCTTAAAATAATAATGAGGATATCTTAAAGCTTGAATAAGTATTGCATGGGTAACAACATTATGAATTGGTTTTTGGTCGGATTAGTTATATCCACAGCAGTTATATCTACAGTACATGATATACGATATAAAACACCTGGTCAACACGGGTACATTAAGGTTAATTCATTTTCAACATTTGTTTATTTTAAGATTTTCAAAATGTTAAAATACTACGACTAAGATTTAATACTGATGACGGTTGGTAGGAAGCAACTACCAACTGAGCTCTCACAAACTAATAGCAATAAAATACTTACGAATTTTCTTTATGTTATGGGCACTCTGAATCTGATGCTCAAAAAAAAATTAATCAATGCTAACAGACTTCACTCAGCATTACTGTACAGATCACGTTGTTCATGGACCTTGCGGCAACGGAAAACCTTACGGAATAATGACGGTCGATCAAAGTCGGAAGTTTCTAAGTGCAGCGTGGATGCGAGATCAGTTAGACGTGAACGTTGTCATGTCATGAATCAGTCTTAAAGATATCCGGTTGACAATTTATATTAGAGTATTATTTGTCACAAACATCAGAAACTAAGAAATTAGAAAAGTAAATGGTCCTTTGTTGAAAACATGAAAAATGCATCGAATGCTAGCAATCCGATAATAATATTTTAGAATTTGTTGTAAAAAATCTGTTATTTAAAACACCCAACAGGATCAAAGCGTCGATGCAATTATTCTAGATTTACTAATAATAATCATTGATGCAAACCACATGTTTTTGCAAGCATCTGCAAAAACATTGTTTTCATTCATAAAACTGGATTTCTAAACACTGGAAACATCCTCAGGCAATTTTATTCATCTGTAAAGTGAATTGTTGAAAATAGTGAAATTGCTAACTGCTCATAGTCTTGTAGGTTATCTTATAGATTATCTTAGGCTCTAATTAAATAATGCTTCCTAGAGTAAATATCGGTGGCGTAGCAACGATTTAATTATGAAGAGGATTTTTTCTCAAAAATGAAGTTGTGACTTTTTCAAGATTATTTTTTTCTCCACATACATGTATTTGGTCTCCTCATATATTTAATACGAATCACCGCGATAAATTTTTGGCATAATCGTCACAAAGAGGTTGCCGCTAAATTGACAAATTTAGGGTAAACAAAAATTGTTTTTACCAAAACAGGAGGGCGGAGTTTATAACCCCCACAATCGGGTGACTACCCTTGCTTGGGTATGCGCCACTTACAAATACTCCACAATTACTAAACAATTACTTTTCTGAACCAGTTTCAATAAGCAAAGGAATAAGCTTGCTAATTTACTTTAATCCAAATTCAGTGCTGACTGCGATTTTATGTCGTGCTGAGACTATTTTTATCATTTTCAAACAGTAATGCGACCTCAACGCTCGTTAAAGAATGATTTAACGAAAACACGCACGCAACGCACGTGTTCAGACACGCACGGCGCTGTATAATAAACATTGTGCGTTGTTTTGCTGCAGTAGCCGAAGGAAAACAGTTTAAATATTCTAACTGAATTGCAGATCTGATCCCTCCTGCAGATTTTAAAAAAGATTATAATTTACAAGCGTCTAAATAACATTGCATTGATTCAGCAACTTATTATGTAAAGAATTGCAGCAAAAATTGACATCCTATATATTTGATTCCAAGTTATTCACATGTTAGAATTTAAAGAGACAATGGGTATTTTTAGCAGTGTACAAGTAACGTGATGAAAATAAAATACATATTATAACAAAATTGTAGGCTAAAAGTAAATCTGAATTTTCGTTATATGCCAATAGACATATAGCTGAAATAAACATTGATTTTAAGCGTTAGGGTTTGTAATAATATGAAAACGAATCTAAGTTTCTAGTGACACGTTTCTCATTATTTTGTGCTAATTAATTCTGCAATTTGCTAAAGTCCTACGTATACTATATTTAGTTATTTTATATTTATATTATAAAATTAATATGCACCAGTAAATACAGTAGTGCTAAATATACGCTTGACTAAATAACTGTGGTATCAATAAATAGCACTGAATTAAAATTTAATATTGTCTTTGCCAATTACAGTCGCGTGCAGCGTTTATTATTGCGTCTAAAATTTTACAAATATAAACCTAGCCAGTTTAGTAAATGAAACTAATATTTTTTAGTCCCCAACTTATTTTGTTTCTCATGCTCCACTAAGAATAATAAAGGCGGTTTCTCTACGAAGACATGAAAACTGACTGCATCGTCGTACAGTGGTATATTGCTGCTAGTAATTAAGAGCTACACAAAAGCACATATATCTCAGATGCAAAGGGGCTTGCTACAGTAAAACGAAAACAACGTCGTCAATAGAACGACAAAAGTTAACGAATTTTTTGCCTGAGTCATTCGATAAGTTTGTCTCAGAGATTTAAGATCATGGTTAGTAGACGTATTTCATAGTGGTAGTTAGTACATTAGACTAAGTGAAAAGAAATCTATGGGTTTAGAAATATATATATATGGGTTTAACGTCTGCATTACCCGATGTAAATATTTCAGATATAGCTGCCGATTTCAGCAGCTTAAAATGTACAGCAAATTAATTAAAGGGTGCCTGATCAGTCGCTTCCGAATTCTGCGATTTATCATTTCGATAATACAGCAAGTTTCAACTAAATTATATAATATATTATTGATAGATTTTTCAAGTAAATAACTTAGCACGAAGACAGATTATTATTTTCTACATTCATTTTTGCTGATTAATGCAGATTAATAATAATATTGTAATCGATTTCTAAGCATATACTATATCATTTTATACTATTTTAATCAGCCTAAACAATATTGATACTTTACAGCTTTTCTTTTGCAATTTATTATTAAATTGCATATTTTAGGCTGCCCTTCGTAAATTTCTAAAGACGACAAAAGGTAAGATAAAGCTATCGAAGGATAAAAAACGAGATAATCAAGAAGCAGAAGACGAGGATTTGGAGAGACGAAAACTGCAATGGCAGGTTTATATTTTAAGTATAATAATTAAAAATCTATTTATCAACAGAAATGAAAGTAATATATATATAATGAAAATTTAATATATACAAATAGTTGTTTATAGATGAGTCGACGTTGCATTTCAAACAAAATTTCATTTGATTTAAACAACAGCCGCTAAAACCGATAATATTTAGACTATAATATCAAATTGCAATATTGATTTCTGATTTTCTGACAGTGTTGTATACAGTTTGTTAGCATACTTTTGCTTATGAGCTTTGATCTGAGCTGAGCAGAATTAATAAAATCTACGGCATATAGTATATTGAAAGCATCATAGTCTTTAGGCCTATTAATTAAATAGTAACTTATTACGCTATTGAATATTACCGCCATTTAGTTGAATTTTCACTGCACGTATTAACATATTATTAATTAATATATTATCAATATATTAATTTATTCATTTTGCTTTATCTTGATTTATAATGCCGCTTGAATTCACTGCTCATAGTTGATTCTTCTTAGATCCGCTGTTATATTTGTTACTGACTTAAATCTCGACGTAGATATTAGATCTCGGAGTGCTATATGTTGCAAAGTGCACAAAAATATACATCTCATTGCCATGGCTGCTAATGGATTGACGATCAGCAAAATAAAAACATGTTTGGCAACTTTTTCCATCAAGAAAATCTACAATATAAGTTTTGTCAGTTCGTCTATTACATTACGTTTCTAAATTTGCATCCTGAAATAGTTGACCTTTTAAATATTGCAAGTTATTGCCCATCGGGCGGGAACCAACGCGTACAAAAATAAATTATATTTCTGTTGAAAAATCATACAAATTATCCCCTGTGGTTTATTTCAGGACGGGCTCTGAGCATTTGTAATTGTCCCGTGCGTCCAATGGGCATATTATATTAACTGTGGTGTAGCATATATACGAGCATTTTAATATATCAATTCTATAATTGTATTGTAAGATCGGAAGCACAAATAATTGATTCGGAAAAATTAAGTTTTGTCAAAAACATTTATTTTTGTTTTTCAACTGAACAGAAAATGAAAAGTTTCACAAACATTAAATTTCCTGATAGAAGGACAATTAAGCTTAAAATATATATCGAACTCTCAATTATTAATTCTCTGCATTATGATCTTACAACAGTTACTTTTTCTGTTTTTTATTTATTTATTCTTTTCTGTGTCATTTTCTTTGATTATATACGTTTGTATATGGATTTGAATTTACGTAATGATATAATGAACTTTTATTGCATAATGTATACTGAACTACAATATGACAACTTCATTTTGTCGTTATATCAAAAGAAGTTTACTTCATTAAAACGATCTAAAAAGAAAAATGTTACATAGATTATTATTCTTACTGTGTAATATTAATGTATATTGTATACTAATGGATATTTGTTAAGTTTATGGATTATTTGTAAAAACTAACATATATTTAATTGTAACTATTCCTTCTCATAAAACTGCCCGAAATATTTTATCCAATTCCGCCACAAACTGTAATTTTATTATCACTGCTAAGTGCTTTTCACTGGATTCAAAGGAGAGAATCCATGCAATCGATTTGAGATTTTCACGGTATACCTGAAGATTTCATTCAGAAATCATTTCCGATTGCGTTTCTGTATCGTTGCGCGTTTTGTTTTGCTTCGTTTCAATCTTCATTGTTTCTTTGTTGATTGGATCTGTCAGGTTTCTTTGAATATATTGAACGCTCTTTGTACACGATTCGACAGCACGTCAAATTGTAGTTACAAAATATTGATAAATTTGTCAAGCGTCAATAATCAATTTTTAGTTTTAATATATAATGAATCTATATGACTTTAAATTATATAAATATACATTAAAAACATATTGTATTTCTAAATTGAGTCGGTAGCAATATCACTTAACTTTTTTTTAAAACATTGAAGTTATTGCATAAATTGAACATTTTAATCCAGAATATTAAAACATTATCACAGTGTATATAATTTATAATATAATGTTTAGAAGTTCATAATAAACTTGAAATACTTTGCGTATTCTTTTTGCAGGAAGACTTGGAAGAGATGAGTAGCTTTTTGGTGCTCAAGTCGACCGAGGAGCAGCGGGCGGAAGGGGTTGAGCGTCTTGTCGATACGGCCTACATAGACGACCGCGACGGGATGCCCATGCTGAAGGCTGTGTTCGATGTGCGTCACTTTACACCCGATGAAGTGCAACTGAATGTAGAAGGTGATCTTCTGACGCTCACCGCTCAATGTCTGGATGATACCAGGGAGTGTTCTGTGTTCAAGAAAACAATGATACGAAAACTAGATTTACCAAAAGTAAGTTTAGAGATTATGCATGGCAATAAGTTTCTGTTAAAATAGGCGGAACTGCGAGATTGTAATTCTTGTATATTTCTTCTTTAGTTGGATGTTTTCATTGCTTTCTGTTTTCCTTTCTTTTAATGTTTCTTCATTATAATATCTTTTTAAAAATACTGTTTTTTTATTTTTATATTTCTTTGTGCGATTAATCTTTTAATTCTCTACTTAATTTTCAATTTTATGTCTCTAGTTTTTAATCTTTCCAATATATTTGTTCGCTCTACTTTTATATACCCATAAAAATTCTTGAAGATTTACATAAACGAAAATCGTAAATGCGAGAGATTATCTAAAGTTAAAGTGAAAGCTACTAGTGAGTGAGAGAGAAGAAAGAGATATATTTACATTGGCTTAGATTTTCTTCAGATCAAGATTCATGCGTTTCGTTAAAACATTCCACTTGCCATTCAAAGCACGTCAGTGTTAATGCAGGAAAACAAATTCTGTGAAATAGAAACTTCTAGAAAAGAACAACAGTAACTGGAGATTAAAAATCCTAGTCTTACCAAGTTAAATTATAGTGTTAACAAAATTGGCTGAAAAGTCTAATTCAAATATAAAAGCAGCATATTTTAAAGCCGTTTGGTATAAACAATTAAGATTGGTGTAAGATTATCATATGTTGGATATAAATCTTTAGTATATATTACATTATTGATATAATGTGTAGTGAAATTGTGAAAACAATATATTCAATATTATATCATTTAAATACTGTGACTGATGTTGATGGCGGTTGACTTTTATAAATATTAGCCTATATTACATACGTATTTAATGTTTATAATAATGTTATGTGATTATTTTATGGTATTATTACATTGATTAAATATAGTAATATTAATTCTATTCAGTATTATTAATTTGTTTCAAAATAAAATTGTATTATAAAATCAAAATCATATATCTGGTTTTTTGCAGTATGTAGAAAGTAAAGCGATGCACTGCGAGTTAAGCAAAGACGGTATACTATCCATTGAAATGCCCTTCCACCTACCCGCTCAAAGGAGACCCTCGGGACCTGGTGTTGTCCCGATCGCTAACGACGACGACGGTCGACGAAGAATTAGATTCTCGATACTCATCGGTCCTGATTTCACAATGGATGACGTGCAAGTTGAAATAGCTGGTCCGCAGTTTAAGGTGGTTTATTTCAACTGTGTAATTTATTTAAAATTTTATGTAGTTTCACGATGCATTTATGAGAATTTTGTTTTGTTAAACACTGACAATAACATGTAGCCTATATTACAAATATGTATGTTATATACTTGTATATATATACTTATCTAAAGAAATTATAATTTAATTTGAGTATATAACTCTTAAATTCACAATATTGCTCTTATATGATAATTATATAGTAAACAATCATCGATTAATATCATACTGGATTATATTTAAATAAATATGTATCGTTACTTATTTTTGGGCCGGATTCAGGCTTTATGTGGCCATAAAATAAACCATTTAAACCAATTTCGGGGCAAACGAGTCTTACCAAACAGATATAACAAATATTGTAAAATTTAACAATGTGAACTTTTACGTTTATGCCAAGAAACACTGCACTATTTTTCGTTTACTGCAAAAACATCAACTTTGACTCAAACGTCTTAGACTCGCATTCACTCATTGCATTCATAGTAAAGCGAAGACTTGAATGACGATATGATTAATGTCATCAATTGCAGAAATGTCACTACAACCGGAAAGAAATATCAATCTGAAATTTCTTTTCAACGTTACATTTTATGTGTTTCATCTGGCGAATCATGTCATAAAAATTCACTATGTTATAGTACTATATTAGGAATAATAATTGAATCATTTAAAAGTCAACTTCTGTTACTATTGACAGATAAAAATTACTGACTTCGAATGTCATTATTATACAGGGTTACTATTTGACCATTAACCATTAACATGTATCTTTTTTAAAACTTAACATATAAAGTATACAGTATTGCGATTGATAGCCAATGCTTAATTTTCATTCCTAAATTCTCTTTAGAAATAAACCCAATTTTCTTGATACAATCTTAATGTATTCAAATAGATATAATGGAGTTTTGAACTGTCTCATTTTACTTAAATAATATATAAATTATGATTTAACATATGATGTCAATTGCGATGTTTCTGTTAGGTTGTTTTTAACTTTTGCTTTAAGGTGACCGCCTTTTACGACGAAGAAATTGGCCACTACGGCTCACAGATAACCCAACGTCAAATACAGCGAACATTTAAACTACCGGAAACAACAGAGATTGACTCTGTAGATCACGTTTTTACACCGGACGGATATCTAAACTTTGAAATAGTTCTTAAAAAAGAGAAGCCTTACAAGTGTGACGTCACTACGGAAGAGCTACGTATGACGTCAGAGGGTGATGAAGGTGATACGGATAAAGAATCGACGATCGGCGATGAGAGACAGAATGACGTTGAATCTAGGAGCGTCTGTACGGATGCTTCTTCATTACAAAATGGTTTTCAAAATATATGAGATACTTAGTCAATGTTAGTTAAATCTAAGTATAAGTATAAGGCTTTCCTTAAATTAAACAATTAAATGATAAAAATTTATGTTTGAAACTGCGTTAATATTTAAAATTTTAGACACACCGACAAAAAGGGCGGATAAATTAATGAAATATTTGAGCTAATGAAATAAGATAAAGTTATTGTCATAAAACGTTAGTTATCAACTGAAGACAATTTCTGATTATTAATTTTAAAACTGAATTTTTTTAGCTATAATCCAGATTATGTGGTAAATTTCTTGACTTTTAATTTGTAGGATTATCAATTTTTTGTATTTCAACATTTTCTAGACGTTTATTAAGTCTTTTTCATTTGGGTAAATAAGTGTATACATATAATACAATGCATTTCATGAGAGTGCGACGATCTCATCTTTTAAATGCTTGACATGTATATAAGAATTAGAACAAATAGGTAATAAATGTTATATTTACTTAATACAGTGACACTAGTTGTCTACTGTACACTATATTTCGTCCACTGGTCTAATTATAAGACACGTAGAATCTCACTGGGAACTTCAAAGTTCATCTAAAGCAACCAGTCAATGGCTAAACTTCTGTGAAGCTTTAAATTCAACGAGTTTCAATGCAAATGAATGACATTGAATATTCGCTTGACTGAAATAAAAAATAATACCTTCGCGATTATTATGATTTACCCGTGAGAAAGTTTTATCAGCTAATAGAGCCTTTTAGTTTTTTGCTGTCATTTAATTATTGTTAAAGTCAAGGTTTGCTATGTTTATTATATAGAGCATTAAGCGCTGTTTTCCTAATTTTTGTGGACTTTCAATTGAGTTCTGGAGCAATTCTGACATAAAGTCAGCTCTTCATAACTATAACTAAATTTCAAATCTAATCTTTAATAACTCAATTCGTATTTATAATCATATCCACTGTCTAAACAAGTTTTAAACTAGCATAATGATTGCATTAAATTAAATTTAAATGTTTTTAATTAGACTGATATATCAGAGTTTTCAATTTATTCAGAAATTAGTGCCATCCGTGCTTCTTGTTTGATGTTAATGAATCAAGACCAATTAGCAGGAAGTAAGTTACTGTTGAGCAATAATTTCGGTCTCTTCTTATTACCAAATCTCATTTATACTCTTCTGTGAAATCAGTAATAATTGCCAACCATTATACGAAATGTTATTATACCATGGTAGAATGACTTGTATTTTTAGAAGTATTTCTCATTAGCAAACAACGCGAATTAGCTAAATGTACCTTATCACAAAACTTAGAAATGGTCCGGAAATTGATGAATTGTCTGGTCTATGATACCTTAATTCACCTCCTACAATATCAACAAAAGGTTGCCTGGTCCTAGAAAGCAGACTAAAGGCAAATATAATGATAAAAATTTTGCGCTTAGAATAAATTATAATGCAATAATGCCTGGTTTCCATAGCTTGAATATAATATCAGCAATCGGTTCATGCAAACATTAAAATAAGCAGTCTTTCTTTCACGCAATAGATCTACCGAATAAACAAATCAAATAATCTTTCAGCAGCCATGAATAGACAAAAAAAATTCCGGTTAAATTATTGCACACTGTAGGTGTACTAATATATTTTTCCTGTTCGAAATTAGGCGTATTTCAACGACGAAAATTATATAAAATTTATGCTATTCCTTATGTGAAATAATAATTCTTACGAGATTAGTATAATAGTCCTATTTCTAATTAATTTTACTTGATTTTTCTTCAAATTCTAAGCTCAATTGACGTATCTATACTTAAAAGTTAACTTAAAGCTCGGAAAAGGCTAAAGAAAATAATTTAAACTTATTTCCAGCTCCTAAACCCTGCCCTGTGTAAAGAATGGAATCAGGTAACTAAAGTTGAATCTAATTATTTACAAAGTAATATACTTTACTGTTAATAAGATTCTTTGCTTAATTAGCTTCAAAAATTCTGCTGATTCTAAATATTTATCATACAGAAATTGAATATTACCTATAGTATTTATTTAGAAGTTAGAACTGAATTATCAACGATTAAATCTAAACAGAAAATCTAATTTTTGTGTTTAATTTCAATACGTTTCAGTAGGTTTTTAACAAAGGTTTTATTTAATTTTTCTCCGTCATATAACTCAATTTCTTCATCGAATATTAAACTTGAATAAATCAATATAACAGTAGACAAAAAAATATTTATTTTTACTTCAACAGCTTTGTCAGAAATCGATACTCTAGACAGTGTATCATTACCTTCAATTCCCGACTCAACAACCGAAGGACGTTTCTCGATCATTCCAACCTTACCCATCATCCACCAGGCGGCCGAACGAGGAGACGTTCAAGAAATAGATGACCTGATCAAAAAGAAACAGAGCGTTCATGAGGTTGACTATTTGGGTGGTACTCCTTTGATATCCGCAGCAAGTAATGGTCACGTGTCAGCAGTGAGGTACCTGGTTGAAGCTGGGGCGGACCTGGAGGCGACTAACAGCGCGGGATATGCGGCCCTGCATCTCGCGGCGCAGAATGGTTATCCAGACACGGTCAAGGCTTTAGTATTACTGGGTGCGGATATAAGTAAGTTGTGTTTTTACTTTGTGATGTTACTTTAAGTTTACGTTATGATTTTTAATGATACTAAATCTATTGGTTTAGATTTATATCATGACACGAAATCTATTGGTTTTTATCTTTTAAGAGTTGAAGTTACTTAGTGTTAACATCATTTATTTAAACATATTATTGTTGTAATATAAAGCAATTTCGGGTCTAGGTGATTTCCCCCCCGGAGATTTCCCCCCCCGGAGATTTCCCCCCGGTGATACCCCCCCGGTAATTTCCCCCCGAAATTTCCCCCCCCGTAATTCCCCCCCCCCCTCCCCCCCGGTGATTTCCCCCCCGTGATTAAACTCGGGCACGCAT